>CABPSV020000236.1:0-21660 GCA_902459845.2 Hepatocystis sp. ex Piliocolobus tephrosceles
TTTTTAGTGCTAATTAATCCTATATTGTTTACTAAAAAAATATAAAATTTCCTAATTTTACAACTTAAGAATATGGCAATTTTTTTTAATAAAAAAAAACATATATAAAGTATTTTCTTTCAGTTGTAAACTATGTATTTTTTTTTTTTCATCAATAATTCAGAACCATAATTTGTATAACATTATAGTAATACCGTTTTTTATTATAAAAAAAAAAAAAAATAAGAAAATTGTTGTTATAAGAAAACATCAAGAACTCAGCATTTACAAAAATATAAGCATGTGCATATATATATATATATATGTTTACAACAACAGCAAAAAAAAAAAAAAAAAAAATAATGACAATAACAATAATAAGACAAAAAGAAAGCACCATTACATGTATAGTATAGTGGAACATTGCTATGATGCCATAGTAGTCTATAACTTTAATTGAATAAAAATAAAAACAATTGGTTTGTTTATTATTTTAATTAGCTAATTATTTGTTTTGTTATCAATTTTTATACTATCATTTTTTTTTTTTTTTTTTTTTTTTTTTTTTTTTTTTTTTTTTTTTTTTGCCTTTTACATAAAGAAGTGGCATGGCTAAAAATTTTATAATACACTTAATAATTTTTTTAAGATAGTGGCCATACATGTATAAGTACATATTTGTATATGTAAATTTGTGGAACTATTTTGACTTTTAATTATTTCAAGTTAATGATCGTATGTTTTTTTTTTATTTTTTTATTCAATTTTTTATGTAGCCTTGGCTAATAATTGTAACTAATGCTTTTGCCATTTTTAATTTTGGAATTTCTGTGAAAAAAAAAAAAAAAAGAAGCTTAAGCAAACGTAAATATACATATATATATAAAATACCAAAAAAAAAAAAAATGACGATATTAAATAATGCTTAAAAATTTATATATTTATGCGTACATGTTATAACAATTTTTTTTACAATGTCATGTCAACATATCAATTTCGTACATACATATATATATATGTATACATATAAATATGCATAAATTTACAGTTTTTTTACAGTAGTATATGTATATGAATAAATATTTGTGAAATGTCAAGAGTATATACTTAATCGAACTAGAACAGAAGTATTTTACGAATTGTGTTAAAAGTATAATTGCACTTTTGATAAGTTCCCCAACTCCCAAAAAAAAAAAAAAAAAAAAAAAAAAAAACATTTGCATACCTATATTCATTATATATATATATATATATATATATGTACGGTTAAAAATAATAAAAAGGGCATTAAACAAGAATATACAAATATAATAAAAATATTATTTTTATTAAAAGATAATTTTATTAAAAGATAATTTTATTAAAAGATATTTTTATTAAAAGATAATTTTATTAAAAGATATTTTTATTAAATGATATTTTTATTAAATGATAATTTTATTAAAAGATATTTTTATTAAATGATAATTTTATTAAAAGATAATTTTATTAAAAGATAATTTTATTAAAAGATAATTTTATTTAATTTATTTTTGGTTTATCGTGATTATTTTTGTTTAATTTTGTTTATCTTGCTTAACTTTGCTTAATTTTGCTCAATTTTGCTTAACCGTGCTTAATTTTGCCTACTTTTGTTTAATTTTGCCTACTTTTGCCTACTTTTGCCTACTTTTGCCTACTTTTGCCTACTTTTGCCTACTTTTGCCTACTTTTGCCTACTTTTGCCTACTTTTGCCTACTTTTGCCTACTTTTGCCTACTTTTGCCTACTTTTGCCTACCTTTGCCTACTTTTGCCTAATTTTGCTTTATCTTGCTTTATTTTGCTTTATCTTGCTTTATTTTGCTTTATTTTATTTAATTTTATTTGTTTCTATTTTGTTTGATTTAATATAATTTATGGAAAAAAAAAAAAAAACTGTTGAGAAATGTGATTTGTTACTTCTTTTCCCCCATATGTTAAAAAAAAAAATTATATTTAATATAGGTATATATACATTTGTCATTTATAAATATATATACAACTTATAACATACATATAAGTTATAAATATATGTACAATATGCAAATATATAGTATGGCAATAGATCCCACGTAAAAATAGAAAAATTTAAACAACATATATGTGAAAAATTTTCTTTTGTTATTTATTAATTTGTTTATATTTTTTGCATTTTTGCTATATATATAAATTTATACATACATACGTCTGTATGCATCTACAATATATATACATATATATACATATATATATATATATATATATATATATATATGTATAACGATTGGTAAAAATAATTGAAACTATATAAAATGAAATATGATAAAACACGCTGGAGTAATGATAGGGGAAAAAAACAGAATAATCAAGACATAAACCAGGAGAATTATAACGGCAATAACAACAACAATAACAACGATAATGATAGAAACAACAATACAATGACTAGTATTAACAATCATTTTGAAGGAGAGTATAACAATCTACAATACACACAAACTTCTAATAATAAGATGCAAACAAATAAGTCATATAATGGTAGAAAACCTTATACAAATAGATCATATAGTAATAAACGATACGTTAATAAATCATATGTATACAAGCCATCTAGTAATAAACTATATAGGAATAGTAAGTCAAATAGTATACCATTCGAAATGGATTCATCTGAATACCCTTTGAATAATACAATAACAAAAATAAATAATATTTATAAAAATAAACAAAAAGGAGAAAATATAATTAATAAAAGTGATAACTACAATTCATCATCACCATCATCATATATAAAAAACAGAGCATCAAATGAAAATGAAAAAAATAAATTAAATAATATAAAAAATAATAATCAACCACGTTACCACAAAAAATATATAAGAAAAACTTCTACAGATAATTTAGTTAATTTTAATTCTGACCATAGGAATTATAGGCCTACAAATAATAATACTACTACTAATAATAATTATAATAATAATATGGATGGATTTGACGAAGGACATTATAAAGATGTCAAGTATCATAGTGGTGACGAGTACTATAACTGTAAAGATAATAATTTGGATAATAACAAATTTCATAACAGTGAAAATGGATATAATAACAAATTTCATAACAGTGAAAATGGATATAATGAACATTACAGTAATTATAATAGTGGACGATACGATGATCGACATTGGGATGATGGATATAGGGATGGTGAAAGACACCATGATGATAGACACCATGATGATAGACATCATGATGATAGACATCATGATGATAGATATAGGGACGATAGATATAGGGACGATAAATATGGGGACGATAGATATGGGGACGATAGATACCATGATGGTGAATATCATGATGATGGATATCGTAATAATGATTGTAGTGGAAAGTATAATAATGAGCATAGTGGAAAGTATAATAATGAGCATAGTGGAAAGTATAATAATGAGCATAGTGGAAAGTATAATAACAAGTTTATAAGTAAACATAATAGTAAATACACAAGTAGATACCATACTGAATATACTAATAAATATCGTAATGAATATAATGATAAATATCGAGATGAGTACAATGATAAACGTAATAGTAGTATTACGTACCAACGTAATGAAGAAATAAAATTTCAACTTAATAAAATAAATGATTTACATAGTTCCTTATTTAATGGTTCAAAATTAAATGAAAATAATTATAGTAAAAATACATCTGATGACACGTATTATATGAATAATAATAACAATAATAGTAATAGCGGTAATATAAGTATGGGTATTATCGATAGTGGAAATAATAATAATAATAATAATAATATTAATAATATTAATAATAATAATATTAATAATAATATTAATAATAATATTAATAATAATATTAATAATAATAATAATATTAATAATAATAATATTAATAATAATAATAATATTAATAATAATAATAATAATATTAATAATAATAATATTATAAAGAACGTACAAAATGATGAAACAATTAAAACAGGTAATAATAGTTGTGACAATAATAGTGGTATATCAATAAAAAAAGATACTATTAAAGATAGTATACTAAGTAAACTATCTCTACTTAGAAATATACCTTTTAATGTAAAAAACGATGATAATAATGACAAATGTAAAACTGATAATAATAGTGGAACTGTTGATTATAAAAATGAACAAGAAATAAGTAAATTAGAAAAACATACAATGATAATTAATGATTTAAGAAAATGTTTAATTAAAAACAATGATTCCAATTTGGATTTATCTAATAAAGAACATGAAACAAATAACATTAATAATTCAAATATGAATAATACTACTAAAGGTATAAATATCAATTCTATCGATAATGGTAATGCAAAAATAGTTAGTGATAACATACACTTAGAACCCAATTTTTATAATGATTATATACAACCGTTTATGGATACAAACATTAATAATAACAATATAAACATTAGTAATAACAATATAAACATTAGTAATAATAATATAAACATTAGTAATAACAATATAAACATTAGTAATAACAATACAAACATTAGTAATAACAATACAAACATATTAATAAACAATCGAATGAATTCTTATAATGTTGATAATATTGAGTATGTTAATAATAATGAGGAAATGTATATGGATTATACAAATGGTAGATTTTTAGAAAATAAAAACAATTTATATAATAAACAAATGAATCGTACGGACTGTATGAGTTGTTTTGATGTAAATAGCATGTTGCCACAAGAATCGTCTGTATCTTCTGTACTATTTAATGAAAATAATAGTGGTACTATTACTAGTTGCTACAAATCGAATGAACTACAAAGATTAAACAAAATGTATGATATAAAAAATAATAACGTAACTTATAATAACAAACCTAATGCAAGTGGAAACAATTTTTTCCCAGAGGTACAAATTAAAGAATCTTTAAAAGTATTAAATACATTACAAGTAGATATAGAAAAAGTATGTTGTTATATAAAACATTTTATAGAACCACCTGAGCAATTATTTGAAATAATGACAACTGTATTTTTAGATAGTACAGTATTAACAACTTCAAAAACAGCTATATTTTATGTATATAATCATTTGATACAAGAACTTAGAAATACATATAAAAATGACATGCAAAGATATCATAATATTGCTGAAAAAGGCTTACAGTTATTTGTTATTCCTATACTACGGTATATATTAATAGAAGGAACAAATACTGATATTATTAATAAATTTTTTAGATGTATAGATATATGGAATGATCGAAATATATATGGTAAAACAGTATGTGATCAATTAAAAAGTATGCAAAAAAATCCACATAAAAAAATTGATTTAATATTAAAAGCTACACCTTACCAAGCACATAGTTTATTATCTAATGAACTTTCCAAATTCACATCCTTAAATTTTATTTTAAAAATGCCTAGTATTAATAATGCTCATAAAAAAGCATTAGAAAATAAAATACTAAAAACTTTATTTAATAATATTTGTAAAGATAAATTAAAAGATTTTAATTATGAAGAGATACAAGAAGCATCGAAAATTTCAGATAAAGTTATGCGTATGTTTGGACAAGAATTAATACTTCTAAATTCACAAATACTTGAACTATCATCATTAATAAATGATAATAATGACCATTTATTAGAATTACAAAAAGAATTGAGCAACTTCAAAGAATAGTTTGTGTGTGACGAACAAAAAAAAAAAAAAAAAAAAAAAAAAAAAACCCTGTGCTTATCCCCCAACATGCCTACCCTACTTTCCATATAAATTCCATACGTATTATAGGTATTGTCAAATAGAATGTACGAAAAAAAAAAAAAATAAATAAATAAATAAACCGAAGTATCACCTTTATATATTATATTATTTGATACATTTTTTTATATTATTATTTTTTCAAAACACATACCACCTTTTTTTTTTTTTTATTAATAATCTTTTAAGTTATTGTATTTTTATACGTTTACTCATTTACGTATCCATTGTTTTTGTTTCTACTTTTTGGTTATATTCCCTTTCTGCCCATATTCCCTTTTTGGTTATATTCCCTTTTTGTTTATATTCCCTTTTTGTTTATATTCCCTTTTTGTTTATATTCCCTTTTTGTTTATATTCCCTTTTTGGTTATATTCCCTTTTTGGTTATATTCCCTTTTTGGTTATATTCCCTTTTTGGTTATATTCCCTTTTTGGTTATATTCCCTTTTTGGTTATATTCCCTTTTTGCCAATATTCCCTTTCTGCCTATATTCCCTTTTTGGGTATATTCCCTTTATGCGTTTAAATAACTTACCCAGTTTTTCTCCCCCATTGTTTTTGCTACTGTTTTTTGCGCCAGTTTATGTGCATTTCTTTTTGTTAATTTTATTTTTTTTTTTTAAGTTTATTTTTTTTTTTTCACAAATTTTGAAAATGAAAAAACAAAAAAAAAATAAGATAAAAAAAGGTAAAAAACGATAAAGACAAAAAAAAAATATATAAGATAAAAAAAAGATGAGGACGAAAAAATAAGATAATATGTTCGAAATAATATGTTTGAAATAACCTATTCAAAATAGCCTGCTCAGAATGGTGAGTGAAAGCACAAAGAACGTTTCTATTATTTTATTATTATACTTATCAGTCAATTAGTTCACTAACGAGTTACCTATTTCCACTTCCTTCGCCACTCCCTGTAACAAAAAAAAAAAAAAATATACACATATATATAGATATATATGTATGTATATATTTGCATCATGCATATGTCCAAACTTCCACACCTTTACATCAAACATACGTATGAATAAAAAAGTAAAAGCGACAAATGCGCATATATCTACATTATTGTGCGTATGAATATCTGATTTTTTTTTTTTTTTTTTTTTTTTTTTTTTTTTTTTTTTTTTTTTTTTCGATTCTTACGAGGACGTCATTTGAATGTTTAACGATAGGGCTAATGATCTCTTCCAAAGCTCTCTTGTATAATCATCAAACATGACCATTTTAACTGTTTTTTCATTTTGCCTACTGTGCTTAATTTTATATTTTAGTGTTATTATACTTTCATTTTTGTTAACAAATTTAATCTTACTTAAAAATTCATTATTATATTTATGTTTAATTTTTAAAAAATAATTATTTGCATATAGGTACCTTTTTTTTGCATTTATTTGTTTCACTGTTTGTATATTTTGTTCTTTTAAAAGTGCGTCCAGTTCGTAACCACATTTTTGTTTGGTTGAATTAGCATCGTTACGTTCGTCATTTCTATTATGTCCGTCACGTGCATCCCACTCGTCACTCCCGTCCCATTCTTCTCTCTTAGAACTTCTCTCCGTTATCATATCTGTTGATAAAACAAAATTTTCATTCGTATATTCTGTGTTACTACCCGAATACATATGTCGGATGGTATTTTGAAGAGCATGCTTCCTAGCAAATAACACATTTTGGTCATCTACAACATGATTAACTACACCTAAAAAGTTATTTAAATATATTGGATAGTTTGTGAATACGTTTTTATTTGACTTATTATCCATTCCCACCACTACTCCATCGCTACTACATGTATCCGACTCAATAAATAAGTTTATATCATTTTTTTCTTCATCGATAAATGGATTTAAAAATATCCAATGCATATAATTTATTTTAAAAATATATAAATGATTTTTTGTTAATACAAAAAATACTAATATTCGTATAATTTTATTATTATTTGTATTTCTTCTAAAAATATCATAATTTTTACTATCAGTCCCATCATCTGATTCGGTACTAGTTGATGTCTTATTTGATGCATTCCCATTGTCACTATTATCCGATGATAAAATAAATTTATTGCCACTATATTCATCTGATAAATCTGTTTCAGATTTATCTGAATATTCATATTTTTTTATATTATTATCTTCTTTTTTGTTTTTTCGATTTTGTCTTTTTTTACGCTTTCTTTTAGCCTCTAATTCTGATTGTTTAATTTCTTTATAACCAAAAGAAGTGATAATAATATTATTAACGTTCATAAAATTTTTTAAATTATTTATAAAAATATTATCCTGAATTAAATCCACCCTTGTTTCATGATCTGATCCTGATAAAAAATGAGCATATCCTACTATCTCATCACGTAAATATTTATTTAAACTAATAAACATGTCAAATGATTCATACATAACATCATGTTCATAACTTATATGACCAAATACAAAAAAATTATCATTCACTTTACTCATACATATTCTTGTTATATCTATGTATTTTTTACTATTAAAAATAATTAACTTTAATCCTTTTTGTTCGGTTATGTTTTCTTCGAAATCGTCTGGGATATACAGTAAGTAGTATTGATCTTGTCCCAGTGCGATAAAATACCATTCGATGGCTGTAAGAAAAAAAAAAAAAAAAAGAAGCAAATTTTGTAAAAAAAACAGATTTTATAAAAAAAGGTAAATTTTATAAAAACATGCAAATTTTATAAAAACAAACAAATTTTATAAAAAAAGGCAAATTTATGAAAAAAAAAAACACACACACACACACACACACACGCACTGACAATAAACACCGCATAATGCCTTTTTTCGTTACCATTGTTCCTTATGTATATAACAGGAGAAATGTGAAAAATCTGCGTTGGACGTCTATTTTGAACCGAAAGCTGATTTTGAAAAAGTATGCGCAAGTAAATCAAATCATGATAAAAAAACAAAGCATAAATAAGTGATTTTCTGAATAATACATTATGTATGTATTTTTTATAATTAATAAAATATATTATAAAATATTTAAGTTTAGTTGAAAAGCACATTAAGTAAGACAATGTAACTAATGTGTAAAAAAATATAGTATGTATATAATTAAAAGAACTTTTGTGGTAAATATAAGCTGCATACACTGACCCATGATGTACTGTATTTATATAAATAAATAAATAGCACAATAATAAAATATTATTTTTATAAAAAAAATGGAATAAGGAACAGTCGACACTCCATTTTTGTATTTCTTTATAGTGAGAAAATTGGATATATGTAATTTTTTGTATAAAAAAATAAAATAATTGACATACTTCTGTAAAAAAATACTGATCTTCTTTCAAAATGTTATATTCACTTGTTATCATTTTTTTTATAAATTCTTTTGACAATAGTTTACAATAATAAAAAAATATATTATAAAAAATTAGCATATCCATTGACTCGACAGATTTTATATTTATTTTCATAATTTGACTGTATATAAGAAAAAACGATGCATATACATTACAATCATAAAAACTACATTGATTTAATACATTTATTATTGTCTTCAATACATCTGTTTTTAAAAAAAAGGTTTTTATTGTTGTATAAATATCATTATTTATATTATTAATTAGTATACTATAAAAAATCCTTAAATAGGTGTATAATATATATGCTTCATTAATTTCGCCTTTACTACTGTTAATGAAGATACCTTTTTTATGGAATAGTAATATATGTAAATTACTACATTTTTGTTCATATATTTTCTCTTTATTAAAATTTAATAATTCAGTTGAAACACGGTTTAACACGCTATAGTTTGGATCTTCACACGATACATTACTACTAATGCTACTGCTGATGGTGCTACTACTGGTGGTACCACTACTGATGGTACCACTGTTGATGGTGCTATTGTTGTTGGTCTTACCACTTCCACTATTAAACACCGGGTAATGTATTCCATCTTTGTCATAATTTGACAAATTAACATTCTCATTTTTAATATTCTTACGAATCTCGTTATTACCACTACCATTACCACTACTACTACCATTATCAACAGTATCAACCTTTTCAGCGACATAATTTTTTAAAATCATGTTTTTTGATGATAACTCTTTTTCCTCTTTTTGTAACGAATGTACTTGAACCTGTTCATCCATACTAACACCCTTTGTATCAACCATTTCAGCATTATTATTTATATTTTTTTTAATACTATCATGTCCGTTTTGAAATTGCAATAGGTTATCTAACAATCCAGAAGCATCATTTTTTGTTAAATCTTCCTTATTAGTATAACTTTTTATATTTTCATATTTTTTTTTTTTTTTTTCTTTTTTTTTTTTCTTTATAACTTTTTTAGTAAACCCAAATATATCCTCAATATTACACTCTATCTCATCTTCAACCAATGAAATATCAAATGTGTATTTAAAATTATTGTTATATAATAGTAAAAATAATTTTTCTTTTTTTTTATGAATATATTCAAGATCTCCTTGTAATTTTTTAATGACTCGTACACGAGTACTAGAGTAAGTAGTTTTGCTAATAGGCTCAACTGCTCCATTAACAACAACATCCTGTTTAACTATTTTGTCAAGTTTGTTTTTTATGTCTTTTTCTTTTCTTTTTAAGTTTTTAATTTTTTTTTCCAATTTCAGTATGTAATATTTTAACACTCCTGGGAAATATTCTTCTTGTTGCTCTTTTTTTAAATCACTAAAAATATCTGTTTCGATAAAAGTACCAACAAGGTTAAACAAATACATAATATATTTGTTTAAAAAATTAAACAACTGTTTTTTATAATCATTTTTATCATCATTATTCATTAAAAAAAAATAATTACAAATTTTTCTTTTATCCCAATGTATATTTTCAAGATCACATAAATCTAAAATGTTCATATTTAAACCAGTTTTAAATGAATAAAAATAACCACTAAATATATCAGCTAAAGCAATTAAAAGACGAAAACATACTTTTTTATTTTTAGTTATTTTTTTTTGCATTACAGTTTTAAATATATTATCTATATCAGCACACCAAGTCCTTTCAATTAAAATGTCATAATCAATATTTAACTCGCTATATAATTCATTTTCATTTGATAATATATTTGTAAAATAATAAGCTACTAAATCGTTTCGCATATATTTACGTAAATCAATATTTCTTGAGCATATAATTAATAGTTTTAAACATATCTTATTTAGGTCTATATCTTTCTCATCATCTTCTTTAACAAAATGTTCTACTTCTGAACTTTTTTCTACGTTCTTTTTTGTTTCTTTCTCATATTCACTTTTTGTTTTCTTTTCTATCAAATTTTTCTTTGATAAACAAAAATTATTTTCCTTATATAACATAAAATCTTGTAATAAAAACTGATTTGTAATACGCAATATACTTATAAGACTTTTTTCAAAGTCATAACATTCTAACACGTTATTTACATTTTCATTTTTTATTACTTTTATATAAATCTGTATACAATAGTAATATATACTTTTCCATTTCTCATTTATAATAATATTTTTATCGTGTAAAATGTAAAATATTTTATGTAACTCTATGAAGTGATAATCTTCGAATGATATTAAATAAATGCATTTGAGTAGTTTGATAGTGATTTCTTCATTTTTTTTCTCTAACAAAAAAAAAAAAAAAATAAAATAAAATAAAAAATAAAAAAACGCACACATATGTGGGTGTTTGTTTGCATAAACAAATGCCCATTTTTACAAGTATGCAAGTATGTCCCTATACGAAAAAATACACACACATGTATATATATATATACAAGCTCTTAAAATGGTATTTTTTTTTTTTTTTTTTTTTGTTGAGTCTTTTTTTTCTTCCTTCTCTTCCAATGCAACTTACCTAAACAAATTAACAGATAATAATTTATGTCACTATTTTTAAACGCTTTTTTAACCTTAATTATATTGTTATCAATAACCCTTTGAAAAAAAAAAGCAATAATATCCAGCGTATACTTTACGATTTCGAATAATTGTTCTTCAAAATTATTGTTATTATTAGTATCAGTAATATCATTGTTATTACCATCATCTTTATCATTGTTGTCATTATCACCAAACTGTTGAAGTATATTTTTATATTTTTGACCAAACAGAAAAGACAATAATATATTCAAATTGTTTGTATTTTTTAAAATATATTCAATATTATTTTTGTACGTTTCTTCATTTTTTAAAATAACCAATAAACCACCTAAACAAGCACTTAATACATATGGGTTGTTATGTTCTGTTTTTATACCAGTTAATAATAAATCAATAAAATGGTGTGTGTTACATAACTCTAATAAAGTTTCTGTATTTGATTTACAAATACTATTTAATGTTAATATAATTATATTACAATAAATAGCTTTTTTTTTATTTATATTCACTAAACCTTCCTCTATTATTTCTTTAACTTTTTTTATGTACAATTTTATATATAGTTTTTCTTTTATTAATGATTCACAATGTTTATTGTAATTTGTACATATATGTAAAACTATCAAATAAGTGTATTCAAGAAAAGGTGGCATATTATCGATGTTAGTCTCTTCGTGCTTTTTCATTTCTTTGGTTAAAATCTGAGTAGTAAAATGAAGAGGAAAAGGGGGAGGTTTACGATAATAAACGTTTGTGTGCGAAAAATAAAAGAGAGCAAAAAAATAAAATGCATTGCAAATAGAATGTAAAATATTGCACTAACAGTAGAATGTAAAATATTGCACTAACAGTAGAATGCAGAAATAATGCACTAACAGTATAATGCAAAAATAATGCACTAACAGTAGAATGCAAAAATAATGCACTAACAGTAGAATGCAGAAATATTGCATTAACAGTAGAATGCAGAAATAATGCACGATACACATTATATGTTTACCTTTAGAAGTCCTTCGTCATATGCTATTACACAATTTTCTCTATTCAACACCAAAACAGATAAAAATTTAAAAATATATTCATTAAACGTTTTTTTTAATAATCTTATAACTTTATGTATACAACCATTAAAACTACCTGCAATAAAAGCATCTTTCGGTAAATGAACCAGTCCCTTGAAAATATTGTCCAACGTTTCGGTCTAAACAGACAGAAAAAAAAAAAAAAAAAAAAAAAAATGACGGAAAAAATAGGTGACAATGTGAAGTGTCAAGTGCACATGAAACGATTTAAATGTAAGAAACATGTTAAACGTATGGTAAAAATAAAATGATAAAACGTATGGTAAAAATAAAATGATAAAATGTATGGTAAAAATAAAATGATAAAACGTATGGTAAAAATAAAATGATAAAACGTATGGTAAAAATAAAATGATAAAACGTATGGTGAAAATAAAATGATAAAACGTATGGTGAAAATAAAATGATAAAACGTATTCGCACGCGAACATATATATATTCCTACTTCAGAAGAGTTAACAATCGCTTCAGTTACAATTTCCTCAAAAACCGTGTAAATGTCATACTTATATTCATCATTAGTTGATACTATATTACAAAGTATACGTAAAATTTGTGTATTTAAGTTGTAACAATTTATATATATTAATTTTGTTATTGCATATAAAAAGGTATTTCTACTATCCTTATATTTTTCCAATACTATTAATATTCGATCTACTATATATTGTATTTTTTTTTGTTTTTCATTTTGTTTTTCATTCTTTATAAAAAATATTTTTTTAAAATTCAATGGATTTTCAAAACATAACGTTGTTAACTCGTTTAGTATATTTACGTACTTATCATGAGTGTTCTCATGTACTATTATACCTTCAATTAAATTTAAAATATTCTCACTATGACTAAATGTGTCATCTTTTTTTTCGTTCGCTAAACTTAAATTTTTTAAAATTTTTTTTATCATTGTGTACGGTGTGCAGTCTACATATGTATACTTATATCTACGTGTCTATATATATATCTACGCGTCTATATATATATTTTATCACGTATGATTATTTTACATACTCTCTTAATTTTTCCTTATAAATCAGGCTCATTTTTTTTTTTTTTTTGCATTGGTTTATATTTATATTGTGTCTGCTCGTTTTTATCAAGTCTTGTTATAAAATAAAAAAGGTAAAAAAAAATGGGTTTGGTGCATACGTACATGTATACATAGTACACTTACATTTTTTTAAACTTTACGTGTTTCAATAAACTTATAAAAAAGTTGTTGAATGTGCCAGGTTATTGTTGCATTAAATAAAAAAAGGAAAAACAATGTAACAAAATCGGTAGCCCAATTAGTACCTAAATAAAATAAAAACCAATCATATTAATGCAAAGCAAAGTGACATAAGTAAAAATGTAACAAATAGGATATATCATATATTCATATACTGATTTGTATATGTACTATATATATATTTAAACGTATGGCTATAATTTATACTCAGTCTATAACCCAGTTTATTATATATATATATATATATATATATCTATATAATATTTAAAAAAAATAAAACAAAATAAATGAGTAATACATAAACGTGTTTACTATTGAATGGTTAAAACTTTATTCAATAAAAAAACTACATTTTCTTTCATTTTCTCTTCTTCTTCTTTTTTTTTTTTTTTTTAATGACATATACATTTATACAACACAAAATTAATGTGTAAAAAATATCATTTTCATTTTTTTTTTTTACATTTTTAGACTCGGCAGGCAAAGCAAATGCGATTTTTAACATAATGATTCATTTTTAGTGATAAAAATTTTTATTTTTTTTTTAATTTTCGTAATACAAAAATGAAAAAAGAAAATTTTTTTCTTCTTTTCTAGTTAAAGTTACACATGCGCGTTCACGTATATGTGTATATGTTTAGTCATATACATAGTTTTTTTTTTTTTTTTTCTCCATCGCTTAATGACTCAAATCCATATATTTAATAATTTTTTCAACGCATTCTTAATGTATGTGCCTTGACATTTTATTATATTTATAATAAATATGCTTGAAAATATCTCTTAATCTAGAATAAACAACGATTATGTACTATTTTTTAAAATAAAAAAAAAAATATATATATATATATATATATATATATATATATATATACCTAACAAGTATAAACACTTAAAATTTTTTAATCTGCATATTTTTCACTAATTAAAAAAAAAAAAAAAAAAAAAAAAATTGGAATATATGAAAGACTAATAAACATAATAAGCAAAATATGCTTAAATCTTATTTGCATAAAAGTGTTGTTATAAATAAGAAATTAAATTTACACACATATATATGTATATGTATATATATATATATATATATATTATTTGTTTCTTTTCTCTTTTTTTTGTATAAATACCTTATTTAAATAACATTTATACCGCACCTGCTGTGTAGAAACACAAATAGGTCAAGAAGTAATAAGGTATTGCTTTGACTTTAAAGATAAAAGTTTAAATATATGTACACATACGAGTATATACGTATGTAAAGCTTTAACATCGATTAAACGTCAATCAGGCGTCAGTTAAAAGACAACTTGCTTTTTTATCAGATTTAAAAAAAAACAATAAAATGTCGATTTGTCTTTATATATTTTAGTCATTTTAATTTGTTTAATCTTTTTGTTTTATACAACTTTGTGCTATTTTGTCCAACCTTTTTTTTTTTTACCACTTTCTTTTTGTCCAACCTTTTTTTTTTTACCACTTTCTTTTTGTCCAACCTTTTTTTTTTTTGTACCACTTTGTTTTTGTCCAACCTTTTTTTTGTACCCCATTGTTATTCGTAACCGTTTTATTTGTTATCGCTTTTTTTTTTTTTTTTTTTTTTTTTTTTTTTTTAACACTTTTTTGCTGACTTACAAACTGGATCTAGTAATAGCCCACGTATGTATGTATAGCAAATTTATGTAAACTGAACACTTTGTATTTGTATGTTTAAAAAAAAAAAAAAAAAAAAAAAAACACAAAAAGCGTAAAAAATCAATTTATTATATAGCTTTCCAAAAGCAACAATGTATGATGAATAAAATAAAGTGCTATGGTCGTTTTTTACCTGAACCCCAATTAGACACAAAAAGAGATGAAGAAAAATATTACTTAAGAAAAGAAAATATTTTTACAAATATATATACCGAAACAAACTCAAATTTGCAAATTTATAATGAAAATTTTCAAGAACGAATCAAATATATGTCAAATAGCACTAACGACTTATTTATCGTAATCAGTAATAATGACAAAGATGCAAAGATATTAACAATAGGAGATTGTAGTTCCTTTGGTATTATTTTGTACATAATAAATGACCTAGTTTTTAGTAATAATAAACATTGTAAAAGCGTGGTTAAATTTAGTCACTTTGAAATTAAACAAAATAGAATTAACGATTTTTTATATAATTATAATTTAACAGAAAATAATATGATTGACGCAAATAACATTTTTACGTTACCACAGACAAGTGATAATAATGTGATTACTACGGACAACCAGAATGATTTAAACATGAATACGTTTTATTTTGATATATTTAAGAATAAAAACAAAACAAATAAAACAAAAAAAAAACAAAAGGAGTTAGAAAGTTTGGGTGAGTATGATATGACTTCCTCTAATGCTATAAATAAAAGTAACAGCAATGGAAAGCACCAAAACATGTATAATGTAGACAAAAATATGGACACGTATTTATTACATAAAGATTTGTACAATTTTACCAAAAGCAAACTAAAGGATACATGCCCTGATATTATAAATAATAATATGTGTTTATGGGATCCTAGCAAAATTAGAAAAATATATGTAAACCAAAAAAACATAGGAAACTTATTTAAATTATTACTTCACTGCGATAATGTGATAAAAAAAGCAGACAGTGGAAATTCAAGTGACGGTGTAAAGGATGATGCAACTGACGAAGTAACGTATGAAATATTCGAATTGGAAACACAAATTATGAAAGGATGTCATTACATAGACTCAAATATAATAAATAAAACCATAACAATAATAACCGTTAATAATATAAAAAATGCTAAATCATTAGAAAATAATTATTTATATAAGTTTTTTGAATTTTTTTCAAATATAAAAGAATATTCTATATTTAATAATAATTTAAAATTTGTTTCGGAATATAAAGACAAAAAAGAAAATATTATTAAGTATTTATATAGTTTATATAATAAAAATAACACACTTTTATCAGTTAAAAATAATACAAACATCATCCCATTCGAATTAAACTTTATGTACATATCTAATAATTTTCATAAATATAAAACTATAAATAAATTTATTTATGCTTACATAAAATATATGAACAATTATGTTTATACATTAAAAATAAATAACGAAATAGATTATTCAGATAGTGACTTTTTCAAAATAGATGAAAATATATATATATTAAACTGTTTATTAAATTATTACAGTAAATATAAAACAGAAAATGACAACTTCTATAGTAGGTATCTAGGATTGATAAAACTTACTATAAATTTACACTTATCCATAATCCAAGTAAATAAATGTTTAATACAGGATGTTGGTTGTATGTTTGGACAAAACAGAAGCAGTAACAGTAACAATGATAGTGATAGTAACAATCACACATGTAATAGAATAAATAACACCAAAAACATTAACAACATAATAAACTTGTACAATCAAACAAGAAGTACCAGTTCATATGTTCCTACAAACAGACTCACTTCGTACGAGTTCATACAAATAAACAAAATATGTAAACTTACAAAAGAAAAACAAAAAGTAAATAATAACAATAGTAATAGCAGCAAAAATAAAAGTAATAACAAATTAATGCAGGAACAAAACAAAACACTAGTAAAGACATATACAAGTTTAAAAGAAAAAAAAAAACAAAGTCATATAAAAGAAAAAAAAAACGACTACACAAGTGATGATAAACATAATAAGAATGACGACTATAGTAACAAAAAGCGTGGTATAAATAAAAAAAATTATTTAAAATTAAACAAATATTTAACCAAATCATTTTTTAATATGTTACTAAATAATGAAAAGAATGACACGCAAAAAAAAAATTTTCATCCATTAAACATAGACAAAGACAACATAAAAAAAGAATCGGAAAAAAATAAAAATCATAATAGGAAAAAAAAAAAAAAATATGCGAAACGTAGCGAACTAACGAAAAACACAAAAAGCGATGATACAAAAAAAAAAGAGTTTTCATTAGTAGCGAAAATTAAGATACGAAATCAAGAAAAAGAAATTCCAAATGTCCACTTGTTTAATAATACATTATATAACAACACAGATCATAGTTTATGTGTTATTGATAACAGAAGGAACAAAAAAAAACAGTTTATACATGTTAAGACTGTTGGTACGAGTTACCCTAGTAACAATTTAACTTTAATATATTCGGATGAAAAGGATGATAGTAGTTTAAACAAATATATGAATAACATTAAAATAAATAAAAAAGTTTTAAATCACATTTCTACTTCATGCGAAGATATTAAAAAAGAACAAAAGCGAAATGAGAAAAAAGCTAAAAACTTATTTGAAGAAGTAGAAAAATGTTTAGACAGATTAAATAACGAAGGTATAAAAAATAGTACGTATAATGACAAAAATCGTAGTCAAATCGATCCAACTTTGTTAAAAGAAATTGAAAGATGTGAATATCAAAATATAACCATACAAAATGAAAAGTTAAAAAAGGGTCAAAAACAAGATAAAAAAAAAAAAATCAAGCTTGCAAAACAAACCGAGTCTGCAAAACAAATTCAAGAATTGAATGATAAGTTAATGTCGTTACAATGTAAAATAAATCAAAATGGTATTAATGAACAGATGATAGTAACTAAAGTTGTGACAAAAAATCAGCCTCTTTGTTTTGAAGGCGGCGTTATCAACAACAAAAATAACAACAACAACAATAACAATAACAACAACAACAATAACAACAACAACAATAACAACAACAATAACAATAACAACAACAACAATAACAACAACAATAACAACAAGGAAAACAATACGCTCGTACGCAAAAGTATGAACAATGCAATTAAAATAAATACACCCAAAACAGTACATAATAAAAAAACTTCTAATTCTTTATGTAATAATACAAAAGAAACCGATAATCATCAAACAGGTTTATGTTCTCCCTATTTCCCTAAAGTACATAACAGTAGCAGCAATATTACTAAGCCTAATCAAAAGAATGTAAATATACTGAATGCCACAAAGGACAAAACAAAGGACAAAACAAAGGACAAAACAAAGAACGAAACAAAATGTAATATGCAAGAGTATTCTAATAGCAATATGATTCAACAAGCGGTTTTATATCCGCACGAAAATAGTACAACTAGTAACACAAACAGAAAGTATAATATAAATAAGCATGTAAAACAGAAGGAAGAATATCATCAAAGTGAGTACCCTTTTGACGATAGTTTTACATATTACGATACGTTAAAGAATACCCAACAAGAGCTAAAAAAAAAAAACAATAATAATAATAATAATAATAATAATAAGAGTAATAATTATTTTGCTTCTAACCAATATAATAACAAGTATGTAATACCAATGTCAAACAGTTTATATAGCTATGACATCTCTAGTGATACTAATACCGAACCACAACAGTTTAACCAGCCACAACATTTTAATCAAAATATGTTTGGACTAAGTTCTACTGAAATGAAAACGAATACAAAAATGGAAAAATCAGTCAATAATATGGATACATATAATAAAAAATCTGGGGCAAATAATATTAAAAAAATATATTCTTATGCTAGTAATAACAACATAGATACAACTGATTATATTTATGTAGATACACCTATACCAATTAAAACAGATAATAAGTATAAACTGGAAGGTTTAATTGATGATGCAGTAAAAGTCAATTCAAAATCTTATACTTCTTCATATAATTTAAATGATAGTACTTATTCTTTTTCATCTAAAAGCCAAAACGAATTAAATCAAAATAGTGACATTTTTACTACTAATAACATAAACGATGAAATGGAGAAACATTCTAAAATGAAAAATAAAAATTGTTCTTTAGAATTATTAAAACTATATCAGATGTATGAAAATAGTAATAATATTTTAACTGTAAGGGGAAAACAAAAACAAACACAAACAAAATCAATAGATACAAATAATTCGAATGTAGTATGTGTGAATGTTAATGACAGTACCATTTCCAATGTAAATGCCAGTATCAGTACCAGTGTCAATGAAAGTATCAGTACCAGTGTCAATGAAAGTACCAATGCCAATGTAAATGCCAATGCCAATGTAAATGCCAATGCCAATGTAAATGCCAATGCCAATGTAAATGCCAATGCCAATGCCAATGCCAATGCCAATGTAAATGCCAATGCCAATGCCAATGCCAATGTAAATGCCAATGACAGTACCAATGCCAGTTTAAACAGTACTACCAGTATTAATTTACTTTCAACTAGTTTATATTCATCCACTAGTAACAATAATAAAAGTGATAGCAATTTTGATCCTAAATCAATCGATAATAGTATTATACAGTATCATAAAAATATAAAAAATTTAATAAACAAACATATGATAATGTTGAAACAAAAAGATAAGGAAGATAAAAACGATTTGGTTATTTTAAATAATATAAAATATGCTAAAGGTATACTAAATGAATATAATAAATTTTTAAATAAAGATTATAGTAAAAAAGCTGACCAATTTTTGTTACTACACGAAATTATGACAAATAAATATGAACAAGAAAAAAAAGAAAAACACATCAATGACAATGACGATTATGTCGCTTATGATAATACTGCTAATGATAATACTGCTTATGATAATACTGCTTATGATAATACTGCTTATGATAATACTGCTTATGATAATACTGCTAATGATAATACTGCTTATGATAATACTGCTTATGATAATACTGCTAATGATAATACTGCTAATGATAATACTGTTAATGATAATACTGCTTATGATAATACTGCTTATGATAATACTGCTTATGGTACTAATACTTATAAAAAAATAGAACAACAGAAAAGTAACTACTCAACATTATCAAATAATACATTAAACAAAATTAATTATACTAATGATGGGGATTATAATAATGAAGACTATGAGAAAATAAAACAACAGAAGTCATACTATACAACACAACCAACTAATACATTAAATAACAGTTATAATAAATATTATCCTTCAGAAAAAAATGAAAATTGTAAAGAGGTCACAGTCGACAGTAGTTATTATAAGCAGCATTCAAATGAAACAAAAAATAAAGATAAACAAGAAATATACAAATATAAAAGTAATGACCTAGAAAGGGTTACTGAGGAAACCAAAAAAAAGGAGAAACGTGTAAAAAAGAACAGCAAAAAGTATACATATATGGAGACAGACACATGTACAGATACAGACATCGATACATTCATAAATAATGAACACGAAGAACTAATAAGTTATACGTTACCTAAAAATAACGACACAAACACAGGTACATACACAAACACAGGTACATACACAAACACAAGTAAATACACAAACACAGGTACATACAAAAACACAGGTGCATACAAAAACACAGGTGCATACAAAAACACAGGTACATACACAAACACAGGTACATACAAAAACACAAGCGCTAGCACTTTATCTGGGCCTAATAATAATAATAATAATAATAATAATAAACCCAAAACAAATGCATATTCATACATGCAACAAAAAGAAGTAACCATGGAAGATGAAAGTAACGATAATAGCTTTGAAAAAGGAAATATTTTAAAACATATGTATCATACGTTAAACAATCAACATTTAAAAAAGATAAAAAAAAAATATAATAATAAACATAACGATTGTAATAAACAACAGCAAAAAGTATACATATATGG
>CABPSV020000237.1:349-21665 GCA_902459845.2 Hepatocystis sp. ex Piliocolobus tephrosceles
CGAAATAAAAAGTAATGAAATAAAAAGTAATGAAATAAAAAGTAATGAAATAAAAAGTAATGAAATAAAAAGTAATGAAATAAAAAGTAATGAAATAAAAAGTAATGAAATAAAAAGTAATGAAATAAAAAGTAATGAAATAAAAAGTAATGAAATAAAAAGTAATGAAATAAAAAGTAATGCAATAAAAAGGTATAGAAATAAAAAAAAAAAAAAAAAAGAAGAAGAAGGAGGGAGTAAAAGACTAGATCGGTAATAAACAGTAGAAAAAAATAAATAACAAATAATAAAATAAATAAATAATAAATAGTAAATGATAGTGCATTATGTACTCGAAAGAAAGTTATAATAGTGGTACATATATATATATACAGCGTTTTTTTTGCAGGTTATATATGTACATGTATGTATACCCCGTTTTTTACCTTCCAAAGTTATGCTCAAAAATGAGTGCTGTTAAACATGTCGTACTTATCATACTGAGAGTTACTAGGAGAAGTGTACCCATTTTGAGGAGGCATAATGGATAGGTTTTTATTTAAAAGATATATGAATTCATTTTTTCCTGAGTTTTCTGAATAATCATTAGGAGCTGATTTGTTCATTTTTTTTTCTTTTTGCATATCTTCTATTTGTTTTTTCATAGTTTCAATTTGATTGTTATAATCACTTAACATTTGTATAAAATATATCATAGCTTGATCTTTAAACCCACTAGTCCACATAATTTCTAAAACATAATCAGGTTTTAATATATCATAACAAACAATTAAACATGCACATAATGCTTCTTTATTTTTTATATTAATAAAATGATCTATTAATTCTTCTACGTAAATACTATTTTTAGAAACTCTAGCAACTTCAATAGCATCTTTATATTGTTCTTCTTTTTTAGACAAGTTAATAGATTCTTTATATTTTTTATTTTTTTTATATAATAAAGCAGCTATACGTCTCATTTCTAACAATTTATGATTTTCTAATTTTGTAATTAAATTTATTTGATTGAAGTTGTCATATTCATCTATAGAATGTCTCAAACTTATGTAATCATCGTTATGTAAATATATTTCATTCAATGTTTCATTAACAGAAGTTATATTTTGTCCTTGTATATCTTCTAAATATTTTTGAATTAATGGTAAATTATTTGTTTTTTTTACAGTTTGTACTAGTCTAGTATTATCGATTTTATTTTCCAAAACTTTTAACAAATTATACAAATTTAATGGATTTTCTTCAATATAAAAATCGATTACTTTATGTATAACATCACTATTTGTAACTTTGTGAATAACTTGCATGAATATATCAGGTTGATAAGCAGTAGGCGAATGGTTAATTATAGTATCTACTGCTAAATTATATTCATCGTAGGATATATACAAATAAACAGCTTCTTTTAATAAATATTCATTTTTACATACATCTATCAATTTTCTAGTATTAATTTTATTTGAATATGTACGAATAAATTCCATTAATTTATCAGAATCATATTTTGCATATAATATGCCTAATTCTGTGTATATACCAATATGAGCTCTTTCATTGTTTAATCCATTTTCTAATAAATTTATTAATTCGTTAATATATTTTTTTTTTTCATATATTTTTATAATTTCATCTAAATGATCTGCATGCATAATTAATTGTAAACCAGCAACATGAGCAAATTTTAATTGCTTATATTTTACACAAATAAAATTAACTTCTTTCCATGTTTTGAGACTTTTTGCTTTTTTAGCAGCTTCAATAGCTAATGCATATTCTTTTAATTTTAAATAACAAACAGTTAATTTTTGATTATTTGGTATACTACTGTATAAAATTTTTGCTGATTCATATTCTTGTTCTTTATATAACCTATCACCAATCATTTGTAAGTTTGCTGAATTTGTACTAGTAATAAATTTAGTCATATCAGATAATTTTTTTAATTTTGCATATGCATATACTAACTCAGAATCTATTAACACATCTTTTAAAAATGTAGATTCTCTTAAATTTGTCAGGTACATTATTATATGTTCATAAAAATTATTCTCTTTACATTTTTCAATTACTTCTTTATATGCTCCTGAATTATTTGATTTTATAAAACTATCAATAGCGTCCGTAATTTTGTTTAATTTTAGTTGCGCTTTGCCTAAAATAAACCATACATCCGGATTGTTACATTTTTGGGCTAAATCTATTGCTCTATTAAGGTCACTTTCATAATCAACTATTTCTTGTTTGTTTTGTTTATTATCCGGTTTATCATCATTCTTATCACTGTCACTGTAATCTGTTTCATCTTCACTATAACTACCACTTCCGACTTTATCTAAAGTCAATGAAGCTTTTCCATCTGTCAAACTATCATTTACACTTTTTACATTTTCATTATAACCAAAATCATTAATACCTTCTCTACTACTATTATTTTGAAAACTAAGATTGTTATTATCGTACGAAGCATGTTGATCGATATATATATTTTTTTTTTGTTTGCTTTTTTTTTTTTTTTTTTTTATTATTTTTTTGCCCATACCTGTGTCAAAATCTAAGATTTTGTCTAATAAAACGGATACGGCCGAAGTAAAACAGTTAAATTTTTTGTATATAATAAAAGCTTCTTCTCGTAAGTTATATTCATATGCAACGGCTGCAATTTCAGGGCCTGAAAAATTATCTAATCGGTTAATATATTCAATTACTTTTTTGGAATCTGATTTTATAGCTGTTAAAATTAACAAATTTTGTAAATTTTTATTATCATTAAATTCACTGTTATGTAATACAATTTTTTCTAATAATTCGATTAATTCACTACTTAGTTTTTTTTCGATAAAAGCTTTTACAGTTACCGTAATTTCATCAGCATTATTAGATTCGATTAAAGTGGATCCAATTACCTGATCAATTACATTTTTTCTATATTTATTTGATTCATCTAGTACTATTTTCCATAATTCCATAGATTGTCTTTTGACTAAATATTTTGCTTGTAATTTAAACAAACCATTTTTACTAGTTATATTAATTAATTCTTTATCACATTCTCCATTAGATCTTTCATAAGCAATATATGCTAAATGAGAATCTAAATCTTCACAATATTTACCAATCAATTTTTTATCATAAAAATTATTAGTTTTTAAAAAGTTTTCTGGATCTTTATTCAGATCGATATATATTTTTGCCAATGCATTATGTAATTCGATATTTTCATATCCTTCATTTGCTCTTGTTTCTAACCACGGTAGTAACAATTTTAGTCTATTTCTTTTTTCAGCTATATCTATTAAATTTTTAATATTAGAAATATTTTTAATTTGGTTTAATAAATTAAGTAAAAATTCTTCTGATGCATCTAAATCTAGTAAAACACTTATAACTTTATTAGCATTGGATGGATTTACTTTTATTACATATACTTCTATATATTTTAGTAAACTATTTTTATATAAATATTCAGCTAGTTCTTCTATATAATCATGAATATCACATACATAAATTAAAGGTCTAGGATCTGATAATTTACATTCTTTTAAATAATTTTTTATCTGTTCAGGATTGTATTTTGCATTTTTATCTTTACATAATCTGTCTAACTCTTTTATATTATTAATTTTTACACAAGCTTCGATATATTTAAACATAATAAAATGAACGTCTTCTTTTTTTAAATTATATACATTTTCTACTTCTTCTTCATTAACACTACTAGTACCAGTGGTGTTTAAATTGGAGATGCTACTACTTCTGGCATTGTAATTAGCCAATGATGCATTTTCATTACCTAAACTACCATCGGTGTTATTAAAAGAGAAATTATCAGTACGTGTGTTTACATCTGGTAACTCATTCAAAATAGAACTAATAAAATAAAAAATACCTTCATAATTTTTACTTTCTTCAAATTTATTAATAATTTTTTTTATTCCTATTTTATGATAATATTGAACACAAATAGCAATTACTAATTCCATGTTTATTTTACTTGTTTTCATAAATTCGAAAAGTATCTCTTCACATACTGAATCACTTAATGTTGCAAAATAACCTTTAATCCAATCAATAGATATACATTTATTTTTTTTTATATCTTTCTTAAAATCGGATAAATTATTATATCTTCCTTTTTCATCTGTATGATTTGTCATGTTATTACTAGTACCAATATCTATATTATATTGTGTGTTTTTATTTTCTGATAAAAATGTAGATTTATTAATAACTCGTTTAATATCACTAATGTTATTATAATTTTCTAATGCTCGTTGATATAAACCATTTTCTTCACATAAATAAGCAATTTTATGTTTGTCATAGTATGTAAATATATCCATCTGAAACAACGTTTCAGCAACTTGTATATTATTATACAAATTAAACTCAAATAATTTTGTTTGTAAATGTTTATGTTCCGGTTTATTATCTTTTAAATAATCTAACAAAATAGAAGTTGCTTCTTGTAATTTTTTTCTACTCAATAAATAATCTATTATACCATTTATATCAAATTGTATATTATTTTCACATAAAAATTTTACAAAATAAATAGCCAATTCGCTTGGAGTTGTTTTTTCGTAGTTACTACTATCATTAATCACATTTGTTTTGTTGGTATTAGTATCACTAAAAAAACTTAATGTTTCATTTTTTTGTGATGTTACATTGGAATGGGTTGTAGTAGAAATATCTCGGTCATGAATACTATTTGTACTACTATTACTACATACACTACTACTACTACTAATTCGAACATTACCTTTTATATAGTCATTATTTGTAAATTCATGACTGATTATTATAATAAAAATAGATACATAATCAAAAGTTACTTGTTTAAAATTGTTTATATAACTTAACACGTTTGAAAACATATTCAACAAACAATACATTGCAATAATTTTATTATGTGATGTACATCTTAAATATATATTTAATGCAAAACGTAAATCTAATGCTTTGACTAAATCTCCTAACTCTTCTGAAGAAGTTAACTTATCATCTTTTATCCATTTTTCTAAGTACTCCCTTTTTTTTTGTAAAACTACTGGCTTTACCAATTCAAGTGATTCATATGTATTTAATTTGTCATAATCTAACAGAACTGAAAAATATAAAAGTAAAGGAGATAATTGACCAGGGACAGTTTTAAAAGATTTGAAACTATTTAAAACTTGTTGTGTTCGTAATGGTGGAATAATTCTTATATCTTCATTTTTTTTAATCATATGTAAAATTGCTTCTGCTACAGAACTAGAATAATGTTCTTCATGGAATTTACTATTTTTTAATAGACAAATAATTTTAGAAGCCTTCTTAAAATCTGATTCGTTAATACATTTTTTATACAAAGATATATAATCACATCCTCCTGGATAACCATATTTAAAACATAAATTTTTCATGATTCTATCTTTTACATCTATAGTAGATATTTTTAAAAAATTCATTAATTGTACATAATTAAGTGTTACATAAAAAATTTTACCTTTTTTATTTATTGCATATATACCATCTCCATTTTTACTATCACAACATGTAAATATATTATCTTCACTTATTCTTTCTTTTATAATTAATGTTAATGTACCTTCATCAAATATGTATATATAACTATATTTTGTTACAACATATATAACACCTTGTAATGTATTCATACTTATATAAATAGGAAAATCATTTAAACTTTCATTTACTAAATTTATTTCTTTTACAATCTTATGTGGTATTACACCTTCACTTTTATTTGTATATATATCCATTAAATGTAATTTACTAAGAGAAGAATTTTTTTTTTTTTCAATAAAACAGAACAATGGTTTAATATCAAAATTATCAAATATAAAATTACCAAAACAACCTATGAAACCTTCAATAGTTTGATGTAATTTTTTTTCACATGAATAAAGTTGCATATATCCATCAATACTTTTCCCTTGATCTTGAGTAAATATTCCACATAATATACACCACTTCATATCTTTATCTGTAGTATAATACAATATCTGTGAATTATTTTCAATAAATATTTGTGCCTTTTCAAATACTTTAGTTAATGTATTGTTATGTTCTTTATTTTTCTTACTATTATATATATCTATATTCCAGTGATAAATATTCTTTTCACAAACTATAGCAATCGTATCATTATTTATCCATTTCCAATATGTCATATATTCATTCAAATTTAAAGAACATATTTTTTCTTTAGTTTCTATATTAAAAACTTGTAAAAATATTGTATTCATATTTTTTAAAGTACCCCTTAATGCTAATATAGGATCTTTAGGGTGAATAATAACACTATCAGCTTTCATATATTTACGAGTGCTTGTTTTGTTTTGCAAATTTATTACTACAACTTGGGTATTATCGTTTACATTTTCCTTCACACAAATAAATTTTTCACCTTCAATGGAAACGTTTCCAAGACGAAACGATTCATACTTTATGTCATAGTTCGTCAGGTTGTCGACGACCGCGACTGATAGAGGGCTACTACGGTTCATCTTTGCGAGTATATAAAATTTATGAGCATGCGTGTGTGTATACACGCCTATATATATATATATACATATACAAAAACCAGTACAGTATAAACTAAGTGGGACTTACTAATGGGTGACAAATGCAGTAGCAAAATATAAAATATGAAAAAAAATAAAAATAAACAATAAAAATTGTATTAAATATGCAGAGAAAATAAACTGTACAAAAAAAGAAAAAAAAAAAAGTTGTTCATAAGGGTGTTGAAAAGTGTGTGATTGTAACTGAGATTGATTGTAACTGTGAATGACTACAACAGTGATTGACTACAACAGTGATTGACTACAACAGTGATTGACTACAACAGTGAGTATAAATATAAAATTGATTACTGTACATAAAAAAGAAAGATAATAATTCAAATAATTTTATATATAATAAATAAATATATATATATATATATATATATATATATATATGTATATATATACGTGCACGTATAATGTATGTTACTCTTTCCGTATTTTTTATCAAGTATGAAAATGTAAAAAAAAAAAAAAAAAAATTTAAGTGAGAAAAAAAAATGCATATAAAACTAAGTTTTATAGTAATTTTTAAAAATTCTAAGTATAAAAAAATACAATTACGTGGTAATAAAATGTGCAAAAAAAACAAAAAAAAAAAACAATATTTATATGTATATATATATATTTTTTTTTTTTTCTTCCCTGTTGTTTTATCAACTTTTTATATATTCATAAAAATAACACATTTCCTTACACTGCAAGTTTTGTCTTTGTCTTTAATTACGCTTTCTTGTTCATGTGTTTATGTACATAATTATTCGTACATAGGTTTGTTAACTTGTTCATGTTTTTGTTAGTGCTTTTTATAATATAAATACACTTGATCATAAACTAATATATAATATCCTTATCTATTATTGTACTTGCTTAATTATTTATTTAATTATTTATTTAATTATTTGTTTAATCATTTGTTTAATTATTTGTTTACTTGTTTGTTTACTTGTTTGTTTACTTGCTTGTTTACTTGTTTGTTTACTTGTTTGTTTACTTGTTTGTTTACTTGTTTGTTTACTTGTTTGTTTACTTGTTTGTTTACTTGTTTGTTTACTTGTTTACTTTTTCTTACTTATTTGTTTGTTTACTTTTCCTTTTTCACTTATCTGCTTTTATCTTCTTACTTATTAACTTTTTTATTTACTTATTTGCTCACTTATTCTTTTACATTTTTTATTTTTTAATTTAATTTATCTTTTTTTTTTTTTTTTTTTTTTTTTTTTTTTTTTTTTTTTTTTTTTTTGTTCTTTTTATTTTAAAATAATAACACAATACACGTTACTTAGTTTATTTATTATTAAACTTTTTATTTTTGTTTTTTCATTTTGGTAATGCCCCCCCCAAAAAAAAAAAATTAAATACATATATGCATAAAAATATATATATATACATGTATACCCTTTTATTATATTTTATTGAATATAAATATATAATGACTTTTAATTTATTTTTTTTTAAAAATTAAACAAAGCCTTTAACGATTATGTTATAATCTATTATACGCAAAAAAAAAAAAAATAAAATAAAATAAATTTGCAGTCACGAAATAAAAGATAAACAGTAAATACATATATATATATATATATATATATATATATATATATATATTATACGTACATATGGAGTACATATATATATGTACCTATTTATTTTTATTTGTTTTTTTTAATAAGAACTCATCCCTTTTTTTAGTAAAAGTAAAGTAATTTATTTCACCTACACTTATATGATTACATTCAAGAATAAAAAACGAGTAATCCTTTTAAATTTAATAAATGTGTATTCGTTCATAGTTCTTGTAAAAGTGTATAACACATATTGACATGGAGAACGTATGTGTTGTACATATATACATATATATAAACGTATGCACGTGTGCTTTTTTTTTTTTTTTTTTTTTTTTTTTTTTTTTTTTTTTTTAAAAAAAAAAAAATTTTTTTTTTTAAAAAAAAAAAAAAAAAAAAAAAAAAAAAAAAACACACACATATTGAACATAATCAACCTAATTACATTATAAAAAGTTATTGAAAAAATAAAAATATATTTTTTAAGATTGGTAACATATTTATATTGTTAATCTACAATTTAAATCTACAATTTAATTTCTTCTTTTTATTTTTCATTTTTTAAAAAGGCTTTAAATTAAATAATAGTTTGTTAGTAGCACTTTCGGTACCTAGCATATTGTTAATACCATTTTTAAGAACATAGTATGTTTTTTTTTTTAATGGTAACAATTTTTTAAAAAATATAGTAAAAATATATTTGTTTCCGCTTTATAAAAAACTTTCATTAGCCCATCTTTTCACATAAGCATTTTCTTAATTATTGTCTTATCTCACTTTATGTATGAACATAATATTAATGCTATTATTTAAACCTACCATTAAGGTCATTTTGCTCTTTTGCTCTTTTTTTTTTTTTTTTTTTTTTTTTTTTATTCTACCTTATGTGTACATAATTGAACTAGTGGAATAATATAAGTAACATGTGCAATTTAAAAAAAAGAAACTCAGTATGAAAAAGTTTATTAAAAATTGTAAAAAAAAAAAAAATAATAATAATAATAAAGTGGTGTGATATGTTATAGATGTTTTTTATTTCATTTCAAAAATCAAAAAAAGAAAAAAGAAAACAGTAGATGAATGTAATAAAGACAAGGAGTAGGTGTGATGACCTTTTTAAAATGTAATATAAACAAAAGCTGAAATTATATATAATCGCAAAATGTATACACAAAAATAATAAAAAGTGATGAACTAAGATAAAATAAATGCAATATGATACGTTTTTATTTTTTGATTATTTATTTTTTTATTAAAAATGCAATCTATGCAACGATTTAAAAATAAACACAAATGAATGTTATAAAAAAAAAAAAAAGACCCATCGGTGTGTATATACACCTGTGCACAAATGTACATATACATATGTGTACACTGTCTGGAAACAAAATTCATTGTGTTCATTCTTTATTTTTCAAAAAAATATATTTTAAATATGTTAGTTAGTTGGTTCATAATTTGAAAAGTTGTAAATAATTATTAATTAATAATTAACATCTCATCTGTGAGTTAACGATTTCCTTTTTATAATAAAAAAATAATAAAAAAATAATAAAAAAATAATAAAAAAATAATAAAAAAATAATAAAAAAATAATAAAAAAATAATAAAAAAATAATAAAAAAATAATAACAAAAATAATAACAAAAATAATAAAAAAATAATAAAAAAATAATAAAAAAATAATAAAAAAATAATAAAAAAATAATAAAAAAAATAATAAAAAAAAATAATAACAAAAATAATAACAAAAATAATAACAAAATAATAACAAAATAATAACAAAATAATAACAAAAATAATAAATAAATAACTTTCATTGTTCAAAATATTTCAATAATTAATTTAAAAATAAAATGGATAAATAATTATATACCCATAATTTTTGTAAAGTATTAATTTTGACATTTGAAAAACTAAAAAAAGGAAGAGGAAAAAAAAGGGAGAGGAAAAAAAAGGGAGAGGAAAAAAAAGGGAGAGGAAAAAAAAGGGAGAGGAAAAAAAAGGGAGAGATAAAAAAGGAGAGAAAAAAAAAGTAAGAGGAAAAAAAAGGGAGAGAAAAAAAGGGAGAGAAAAGAAAGATAAACAATATATCATAATTATACATACGCATATAGATACATATACAACTTTATAATTTACCTTTTTTTGTGAAAACACAGAAAGTGATAAAAATATTAAGAATAACCATTTGTTTTTATCATTAACTACATATTATATATATATATATATATATATATATATATATATATATATATATATAGCTAGGTACATAGATATATATGTATAAATTTGAATGTTTTATTGTCAAACACTCTTTCCTTCATTTAAAGTTTCTGTGTTTGTCAACCCATTAATTTTACTAACGCAGTTGTTTTGCGGTAACTCGTTAAATATTACACTAGTATTGTTTTTTTGAATTGGTTGGTGTTGTTCTACCTCCTTACTCGGTTTCTTTTGACCTACCATTATATCATCATCAGTCGATTTTGATGCAGAATATATGGATTTTTTATTATCACCTGAATGTACCTCTTTTTTACTATCGGAGGAAATACTTTCTTCTGTGCCCTCCTTTTTAATAATTTGTGTTGATTTTTTTAAATTTTTTTTATTTTTTATATCTTCCATTAATTGGTTACGTAATTGGAACATAGAACTTTTAGTATGAGCTGAATGTTTTTGTAAAGTATTAGCAGTTGTTTTTAATCTTTTAATATTGAGTATATTTTCTCGTATATTTTTTTTTATTCCATTGTTTTCGTTAGTATTATTAGTCCCATTAGTTAAAATATCTGTATTTATATTTTTATTTGTAGAACTAGCACTGTTACTACTATTACTAGTACCAATGGAATGTGTGGCTGACCACTTGTTTTTTGTTTTATTAAAAACTTTATAATATTCATTTAATACATTTTCATCATTAAACATAATTGAAAATTTTTTGGAATTAGTTAGAATATCTTTATAACATTTAGTAAATAAATTAACAATTGATGATAAAATAATAAAAATGTTTTCGATATTATTAATTTTAGTCATGTCTTCTCCTAAATAGGTACCTAATGTGAATACATTTTGTTTTGTTTGTTCATATTTTTTTTGATAAGTAAGAAATTTTTCTTCACTATCTTTTAATATATATTTCATTTTATCAAGAAAATTTTCTTCATAATTACAATTTAATTGAGTTTTAATATATTTAATATCCTTATCTAATGACCCTAATAATATATCTACTGCTTCGGATGACATTTTCGATGCCAACAAAACTGTACTTAAATCTTTTTCTAACAAATTCATATTTAAATTAGGTAAATACATACACAAATTAGCTATAATATAATGTAACGATGTAATACAACTATCTAATGATGATTTAAACTCTGCCAATTTTAAAACAGAAGATAAAGTAAAACCTAATGCAACTAAATCCTCATTATCGTTAATACCATAATTTACGTAATTTCCCCATTTTAGAACAGCTTTTAATAAAGATCTTAATCGTATACTTGATCTTACTTCTTTTACAGCTGTATCATATGTATCTATATATTTATTTATTTCATTAATCATTTTATCATATTTTAAAGCAAATAAACATATTTCTATTTTATTTTGACAATTATTCAAATAAACAAATGGGATTAATTTTCTTTCCACATCACGAAAATGTTCTTCTTTAACTTTTTCATCTTTTAATTTATGTAAAATACATTCACTTTCTTCTTTTGTAGGTAAAATATGTAATAACTTTTGTAAAAATTCAATTGACATATTATCAATTTCAAAGTTATTTATTTTTTTTACAATTTCTTGTGTGCTCATAGGAAATCTCAATAAAATACCTATATTTTGTGCTCTACCTCTTTCAAGCACAGTAATTAATTTAACTTCATTAGATTTGCTACTATTTATCATACTACCATTTTTCATATTATTATTACCATTATTACTAAGATCATTAGTACCATTTTCTACACTTTTTTTTAAAATTTTCTTTTCATTTTTTACTCTTGCAAATAATTTATGTACCGTTTTTGTATCAATCAAGTTATATTTTATTTCTTGTGTTTTAATTTCGTTAAATACAGTTCCTTCAATCTTATATGTTGGTAATAACTGCCAATGTAATTTTATACCTAAAGGTCTTTTTTCTTCTGCTGATTTTATCATTTTCATATTCATTGGACATTTTTTTAATCCAAATTTTGGTTTTACTCCCATTTTACTTTTGTTAATTAAAAATGGAGGGGGTAATCCCGGTGCCTTCTTTTCATATTTTTTTACATTACTTTTAACAATTTGTTTTAAACCATCTTTCGTTTTTGTGCCTTCCATTTTTGTGCCTTCCATTTTTGTGCCTTCCATTTTTGTGCCTTCCATTTTTGTGCCTTCCATTTTTGTGCCATCCCCTTTGACATCATCCGCTTTGTTCATGGCTAACTCAATTTGCGTAGTGCTACTCTTGTTTAGTATATTTTTTTTCAAAGTATTATGTACGCTTTTATTTGACATTATGGCATATTTTAATGAAGAAGGGAATGGGGGAGCTGCTTTTTTCGCTTTCGATTTGTACATGAATGATGCGAGTGGTTGTAGTTTTTTTTCCGAACTGATTATTTTTATGTCGTTATTCATTTTCTCTTTTAATTTGAGGTCTCCTATTATATTAGTTTTTACCTTATTTAGAATTTCCGTTTTGGTATTTTTTATTTCAGTACTTTCTTTATTTGAACTTATTATCATCCCATTTGGTTTTATTACTTTCTTCAAATCCACTTGTTCCATCTGTAACACTTCCGCTACGTCTTTAATTACTTTAGTATGTTTGAAATTTTTTTCATCCTTTACATTAACCCTAGTTGATATTTCACCATTAAAAACATATTCATCATTCTCTTTCAAATCAGTAACTGAAATAGTATCATCAAGTATACAAGTAGAAGGTCTAGATATATTTGATCGATCACTTTTAAAACTCAATATAGTATCAGTAGAATTTTTTTTTTCATTTACAATCATTTTATTATCTAAACTTAATTCTGTATTATTACTAGGAATATTATCTTTTTCCTTCTGTATAGTTATATTATAATTTCCATTTTTTTCATTTTTTTTATTTTTTTCATTTTTTTCATTTTTTTCATTTTTTTCATTTTTTTCATTTTTTTCATTTTTTTCATTTTTTTCATTTTTTTCATTTTTTTCATTTTTTTCATTTCTTTCATTTCGTTCATTTGACTCAGATATTCTTTTGGTTTCGTTTACATTTAATAGTACTAAGTCAGGATTAATTTCATAATCGTCTTTTGATTCAACAAATAGTAAAGGTGTATTACTATTTAAAGTACCTGGGTCCGATGACTGTTTAATTTTTAATTTAATCAATTTACCATTCAACAATTTAGCATAAACAAAATCGTTTGCTTCGATCTTTTTTAATATATCACCTGTTTTATTAATATTAAAATTGTTTTCATTATTTTCATTTGTGACATCAGTTTTAGTTCCTATTTCGTTTCCAGTTATGCTTTTAACCTTTTTACAAATTTGATTGTTATTACGGTTAACAGTACTACTACTCGTACGACTAATCGTAACATATTCTCCACTTTTAGATTTACCTAATTGTTTATCATTTGATTTGACTCTATCCAAATAAATTTCACCGATATCAATATGCTTATGTTTTAATTCTTCATTATTTGGGCTTACCCTCCATTCTTTACTTCTTTGAAATTTGTTTTTTTTCATTTTTTTTCTAAAATCTAGACTACTTGATCTTATTTTATAATACTCTTTATACATTTTATATTTTGTTCTTTTTGTTTCATTTTTGTATGGTGAAATATATGTTATAATTTCACTTCTTATTCGTTTTTGTTGATAATAATTATAACTGCTACTACTACTACTACTACTGCTACTACTGATACTAGTAATACTAATACTACTACTACGACTTATATCCATTTTATTTTTTTCATATTTTGTTATTACCATATGACGTTCATTTAAATGTTCTTTATTTTTAATTTTTGTTAATCCTGTCAAGTCATTCAAATCAAAAATATCTATATTATTGTTTATTTTTTTTCGACTAAAATTTTGTTTTTCTTTATTCGATTGTAGTATACTTGGTGTATGTTCTGACAATAATAATGTTTTTTGTGAACTCAATTTTGTGTTTATTTGATTATTTGTTTTATTATTATAAATTTCGATAGGTGTAATATCATCATTTTCATTATTATTTAAGACATTAATTATATTTTGTTTTTGATTATCATTACTAGTTGAAATTCTTATTTTGGGACTACTATCTGCTTGTATATCGTCATCACCATTGTTAAGTAATATGTTTTTTGATTTTTCATCAGAAAGTAATATACTTGTTTTTAATGTCATGTTATAATAATTAATAGAACAGCCTTTTTTTATTATATCTATACCCCATATAAAAACCATAAAATTTAAACATTTTTTTATATTATTATTACATAATTTTAATGTTAAATAAATATTCAAAATAGATAAATAGGATATATTTTTTAGATAGTTCACTAAAGAACTATCAACTTTTAAAATATGGTTAGTAACAAAATTGTATAAACTTTCGGAAGGTTTTTTTAAAACTTCCTCTTGTCTTTGTAAATAATCTTTTAATGGAACTACATTCAAATTTGTTTTTTTCATAGATGAAGATAATAAACAACTTACGTTTTTTTTTTTTGTAAAAGATACTTTATCGTCTTTGTTTCTAAAACCAAAAAAAGAAGATAATAAATGTGTTATATTAGACGTATTATACTTCATTATTTTGTTTTCTTTTTCATTACTATTTGATAAAGTAATGTCTTGATTATATTTTTCTTCTAATATTTCATCCATATTTTTTTTATATTTCATTACTATGTTTTTACTGTTTTTGTTTACTACGTCTGTGTTTTGTTGCTCAATTATGTTTGGGTATGTAATATCTGTCCATTTGTTTGAGAAACTACGCATATCGTTGTTATCGTTTTTGTTACAGTCTTTGTTACAGTCTTTGTTACAGTCTTTGTTACAGTCGTTGTTACTGTCGTTGTTACTGTCGTTGTTACAGTCGTTGTTACAGTCGTTGTTGTCATCGTTGTTACTGTCGTTGTTACTGTCGTTGTTATTGTCGTTGTTATCGTCGTTGTTATCGTCGTTGTTATCGTCGTTGTTATCGTCGTTGTTATCGTCGTTGCTTTCTTCTTTTTTCTCAGTTTCTTTTTCTTTACTTTGTTTCTTTTCAGTTTCTTTTTCTTTACTTTGTTTCTTTTCAGTTTCTTTTTCTTTACTTTGTTTCTTTTCAATTTCTTTCGTTTCAGTTTCTTTTTTTTCAGTGTAACTTTTTTGGGTTTCTTTTTTTTTTTGAGTTACTGTTACACTCACATTATCATAAGACTGCGAAAGATCATCATGATCATCACGGGTATTAAAATCGGGAAACTGTTTCTCTTCATATGAAACTTTTTTTTTCTGATCACTTACATTACCATTTATTTTTTTATTTACAATCCCATTGCTATTACTATCAAATGAAAAGTAATTACTTTCATTGCTATTAAAGTGGTAAGTATTATTATATAATATATTAGTTTGAATTTTTTTTTTTTTTTTTAACATTTCTAATGTTTTCAAATCATCTGTTTTATTATTCATTTTTAAATTGTTGTTATAAACACGCATACAATCAGTTTTTGTACAATCATCTAACACAATCGATATGTTCATACTATCCGGAATATAAGTTTCAAAATTGCTATTTATGTCCATATCTTCCTTTGTTATTTGTATAACTTTTAAAGCATTTTTTTTTAAAAAACCGGTGTGAAATGAATAAGAGCTAGAAAATCCTTTGGGTAATTTTTCCATATTTTTATGACCAATTAATATTAAAACATCACCACATATAATATGCTCTTTAGGATTACCTTCAGCATCATGTGTAAAATCAATTGTTATATATTTTTTTTTTTTTTTTTCATAAGAGGATATTACATTATAACTTAAATTGTTACATACTAAAAAATATTCATAGCCATATTTAACTGATGATGTTTTAGTTGATTTTGTTTTATCTGTAGATTCTTTTTTGTTGCTTTTTTTAAGTTTTTGAAAAAAGTTATACAATCTGTCTTTTTCGGGTTTTTTTTTAGCATTCACATGTTCTGTGTTATGTGATTCTTTCTTTTTTTTCCCTTCTTCTTGTTGTTTTCTTTGTTGTTTTTCTTGCTTCTCTTCTTGTTGCTTTCTTTGTTGTTTTTTTTGCTGTTCTCCTTGCTCCTCTTCTTGCTGTTCTTCTTGCCGTTTTCCTTGTTGCTGCCGCTTTTCCAATATACTACTCACTTGTTTTTTATTTTCAAACGTTTTGTCGGATTCGTTTGTACTATGCTTTCCTTTTGTGTTATGTACCAAATTATGAACACTTTTTATATAAAACTCTTTTTTTTGTTTATCTTCTTTATCAATCGAATCAATATTCTTATTTTTACATTCTGTTAAATTTTTATTTGACGTAGTTCTACTATAATTAATAGTAGAGCTAATTGACCTTAATAATTTATTGTTTCGTTTTTTCATTTCGTTCTTTAAATAAGCACTATGATTGTATCTGTTGTTTATACCATTTCGGTTGTTTTCTTTGTCATTGTCATTGTCATTGTCATTGTCATTGTTATTATTGTCATTATTATTATTTTCATTATTATTATTGGCATTATTATTATTACCGCTATGACTATTGCCATTATTATTATTATTATTACCGCTATGACTATTGCCAGATACAATTAACCCCTTTTCGTTATGTTCGTCTTTGTAATAGTTTAAACGTTTATGTACATTTGTACTAGATAATGATCTAATTTTTTTTATTCTGTTTGTTAATTCATTTTTTCTATACTTAATATTTGTCAAATCATCAGTACTTTGTTTTTTGGTCTGATAATGTGTGTTAAAATGTTGGTCTTTTATATACCCATCGTTTGTAAATCTGTCACTAACATATGTGTTCTTATATTTATCACTTGATATATTTGATACATTTGATATGTTCGACAAATTGGATACATTTGATAAGTACGACAAATTGGATACATTCGATATATTCATCAGTTTTGATAAGTTTGACAAATTTGACAAGTTTGAAACGTTTGATACGTTTGAAACATTTGATATATTTGGTAAGTTTGATATATTTGAAAAATTTGATATATTTGATGCACCTGATGCATTAGACATGTTAGAGAAATCAGATAATTTCAGGTTAAATCTTCCATTTTGATCTGCTTGTGAAATACTTGAATAAAATGATTGATCATATAATGTATTATTATCAATACTAGACTTTTTATTAACATTTAATACTTTTATATTATCTAAACTGTCTTTACTATATGTTTTTAGTTGTTTTTTTTTTGAAATTTTATTATGAGAAGAATTTGATATATTTTCATACTGTTTTGTAGAGTTATAAAGTGATGTATTTTGTGGCATTAAATCTATTGTTATATCTTTACACCCTTTTTCATACATTATATTGTTGTTTTGTCCAAATTTTACCTTTGCATTACTATCTGTTTTGTCATTTTCTAAAGTGTACTTCTTATTAAATTTAACAATTTTTTCATTTTGTTCGTATAGTTCTTCACCATGATCATCATCACCTGAAACATTTATTAATCCGTTGTCTGATAAAGAGTTAAAATAATAATCTTCCTCATTTTTATATATAATTTCATAAACTTCAACTAAAACTGAACATAATGTATAATCACTAATAATTATACTTTTTAATTTAAATGGATTGTTTTGTATTTTTTTATGTTTATTTTTCATTAATTCATACATATAAAAAAAATATCTTTTATGAGATGCTTTCCAATAATCAAATGGTACCCAAAAATGATGATCTTTTGTTTTTTTTTCATTTTTATATGTATTTTTATTATTTGATAATCCAAATCCCCATGAGTTGGAAATTAATTTTTTTTTTTTATTTTTTATAATATTTAATTTGTTATTTTCATTGTCGCTATTATTTTTGTCACTATTATTTTTATCACTATTATTTTTATCACTATTATTTTTGTCACTATTATTTTTATCACTATTTTTTTTGTCACTATTATTTTTATCACTATTATTTTTGTCACTATTATTTTTATCACTATTATTTTTATCACTATTATTTTTGTCACTATTTTTTTTGTCACTATTATTTTTATCACTATTGTTTTTGTCACTATTATTTTTATCACTATTATTTTTGTCACTATTATTTTTATCACTATTTTTTTTGTCACTATTATTTTTATCACTATTGTTTTTGTCACTATTGTTTTTGTCACTATTATTTTTATCACTATTATTTTTATCACTATTATTTTTATCACTATTATTTTTGTCACTATTATTTTTGTCACTATTATTTTTATCACTATTATTTTTGTCACTATTATTTTTGTTTTTATTATTTTTGTCAATATAATTGTAATTATAAAAATAATTAAAATCAGCATCTTCATAAATATTATTACTAGTAATATGATCACTACTGCTTATTTTACTGTTGTTATCGCTACTCATTTTTTTATTACCATTGCCATTGTCTGTGGTACTATTACTATTATTTTTATTGTATTGTACTATGTCATCAAATTTTCTATCCAAATTTAAGGTATGATAATGTATATTATTAAAATCGTTTATTTTTTTTTCATAATGTTTATCTGACAAATGTCTTACGTTTTTTATGTTTGATTCTTTTATGGTAGAAATGTTATTATCTACATATTGATCGTTACTATAATTCAAATTACCTGCAAAAAAAAAAGAATCAAATTTTTCAGATTTTGAATTATTGGTTGGTTTCACAAAAAAAGGATTATTACTAAATAGGTTACTTTCTAGGTTACTTCCTAGACCACTTCCCAGACCACTTCCCAGACCACTTCCCAGACCACTTCCTAGACCACTTCCTAGACCACTTCCTAGACCACTTCCCAGACCACTTCCCAGACCACTTCCCAGACCACTTCCTAGACCACTTCCTAGACCACTTCCTAGACCACTTCCCATCATGTTACTTCCTATGTTTGGACTACTAGCTACGCTACTAATTATACTATTAACATTACTTCCCAATTTATTACTCAGATATACACTATTACTACTACTACGTTTGACATTTTTTACATTCTCATACATATTATTATAACCATATGTATTATTCAAATGTTTTATATTTTGTACATTATTATCTAATGGAGATACTATATCTGAATCCCTTAAACGATTAGATAATAAATTAAAACAATTTTCTTCTATTTTATTATTAAAATAACTATTACTATCAGTATTAACATTAGTTACCTTATTTTTAAAATAGTTAGACGATATGTGTTTATTAATTATATCATTGGATGTATGATATTCTTTCTCATTATCACTGTTATTATTTATTTTGGATGACTTGAACATAATTTCTTGTATTTGGTCAAAAGTTAAACTGTTGTCAATGGCTAACATAACACAAGCAAAAATTAACAAAACAAAAGAGCTAGGTTTATGATAATTTAAAATAGCAAAATTTTCTTTTTTATTAAAATTTAACCAAAATAATATCGAACTACATATATTTAAAAGATATTTTAAATTAGGATATTCTTTTTCACCATAACCATAATCTATTATTTGTCCATCAAAAAAACTTTCATACTCATCTTCTAAAGTTAAATTATTTCCATGTATATCCCAAATAACATATGTTTGATAAAAAATAGATTTAGGGGATTTACCAAAGGTACTTAAATCATAATAATATTCATTAATTCTTATTAAATTTTTTTTAGAGTTATTTTTTGGATATTTTTTTATATCAACTTTTTTTAATAAATAATCAATATTTGCAAATACATTTTTATTATATGCATCTAACCCTTTGTAATAATAATTTATTGGTTGGTCATTCAGATATTCACTTGATATCCTTTCTAACACTTTTATATAATTACTTAAGTGATAAATATTATTAATTTTTAATTCGGCATTTTTAGGTAACCTCCAAGGTTTTTTCATAACAAGTAATCTTTTAGAAATCTGAAATAAATACGTATTGGTATATTTATATCTTATTTCATCAGGTACTAAAAAATAATTATTTAAGTTAAATTCAGTTCCTACTGTTTTATTATTATGCTCTTTATTATTATCTTTTAATTTTTCTTTACTAAAATATTTCTTTTTGCTCTCTTTGTTTTTTTTATCATTCGAGTTCTTTTCTTTTGTCAACCATTTTTTGGAATTCACACTATTATATGATTCATTTTTCATCGAACGGTAATCTAATACACTATCTATCTTTAAATTATTGCAAGACATCATGTGCGTATAATTAAAACGTGTACTATCATCCATACTTTCTTCCACCATTATTTCGTTACCTGCACTTCCTTTCTTTTTGTTTAATAGAGTGTTATATTCCGATTTCTCCATTGTTTCTTTTTTTGGAAAAAATTATACACATGTGTGGAGGTGCATATGTGTGGAGGTACATATGTGTGGAGGTACATGTGTGTGTATTTACATATGTATGTATGTATATATTTTTATCACACATTCCTTGCGTTTGTTTTTGGCAACTATTTGGGTATTTTTCAAATTTGGAATTGTTACTACTGTCACTAATGCGTTACTGTCACTAATGCACTACTGTTACTACTTAGATTCCCTTTTGCTTTTTATTTTTTTCTGAATGTATACTATTCTTAACCATATAATATTATTAAAAAATTAAGTTACTAAAAAAAAAAAATCTGTAAAATCACATTTCATTTCTTGTAACTTTCAAAAATTTAAATAATAATAAAATCATCTTACAATTTTCTTTTTTAGGCATAAATATGTTTGTATAAACCTATATATGTAAATATATTTTAAACAAAAAAAAAGTTTTATTTTTTTAATTTTTCCTTAAAGTTTTATTTTTTGCTTTGCTTTTTTTTTTTTTTTTTTTTTTTTTTTTTTTTTTTTTTTTTTTTTTTTTTTTTTAAATAAATTTTTTTTTACGTTGTATCTTATTATATTACAAAAGTGATCAACAACGTTGCACAATGTACATAACGGGTTAAAAAAAAAAAAAAA
>CABPSV020000238.1:1579-21617 GCA_902459845.2 Hepatocystis sp. ex Piliocolobus tephrosceles
ACCATAACTAGACCATAACTAGACCATAACTAGACCATAACTAGACCATAACTAGACCATAACTAGACCATAACTAGACCATAGCTAGACCATAACTAGACTATAACTAGACCACAATTAGACCACAGTTATACCATGATTAGACGCACAGTTAAAACAGACGGTTTTTATATATCCTTCAAAATAATTGTCCATGTATGTTGCAAGGTATATATTTATGTGGGCCTATATTTTTTCTTATGTGTTTTATACTATTCTTTATGTTCACATGTTTTTTTACATATTTTAATTTTAACTTTTTTTTTTTTTTTTTTCCTATTTTTTTAAATATACTAATGTTTATTATATGTCCATAATTTTTTTTTTTTTTTTTTTTTTCTTTTGATAATTGTCATGTTTTTATGTTTATATTATATTCTGTCTCATGTATAAGGATTAGAAACATTTTTATGAGCATTGCAAAAATAAAATTATAATTATAAAAAAAAAAAAACAGTAAAAAATAGTAAAAAATAGTAAAAAACGGTAAAAAAACGGTAAAAAAACGGTAAAAAACGGTAAAAAGACGGTAAAATTAATAAGAATGCATATGGAGGTTATCTGATTGCATTGTGTCATAAGTAAATTATGCCATATGAAGCGAATAGATCTATAAATAAGTAAGTTATTAAATATAAAAATTAATAAACGGATAAAAAATAAAATTTGTTAACATATAGCAGCCTAATGGATTATTTTTTTTTCTCTTCTATTTGTCTGTTACTGTTAATACAATTTATTACATGGATATAATTTTAGAAGTTATATTCGAAATATATCGTAAATAAATATTTTTTAATAAATAAATATCTCTGTATAAATCGAAATGAAATTTATGTATGGCCGTAGTACTAAATGGATGTAACCTAAGTGGTTTAAATATAATTTGTAAAATAGAGTTTTCCGTTTCTGAATTTAATATGGATGAATGACAGTGGTTTTTAAATACATAAAGAAAAGCTCTTATATTCATTAATGCATATTTTATAATAAGATTGTTTGTAGTTTTATATAAACTTAAACTCATATTATAATTAACTAGAGAATCTTTTTGACCATGGATAAAATTAAATTCTAAATTAATAAACACATTATATAAATAATTGTTTTTTTTAAAACTGTTTATAATTGAAAACAATTCTTTTAAAACAGCTGTATTATCCCAATGAACATAAGAACATGTTTTATTCATAATAAAAAAACTTAATAAAAAAAACATACTGTTATTTAATATACTTTTAACCAATTTTTGTGTATTCGTAAATGGAGCAATTAATAAAACTTTATTTACACTTATATTTAAATTTTTTACTAACTGTTTTATTTTCTCATTTTTAAACATTTTTAGTTTATTTAACGTTTTGTTTGGTTTGGCTCGTTTGGTGTTGTTATCCTTAGCAATACCAATGGGAGTAATAGTAGCCATCTTTCCTATCCCTTTATCTTTACTTGAATTCGTTACAATATCTATGTTCACACTTATACTCTCATTTATTTCCGTATCCTCATACAACGTAGCATTACTACTTTTACTCCCATTTTGTTCATCACATATTGATACCTTTCCATAATTTACTTCCTCCTGACTAAATAAATATTTGTTTGTTTTTTTTAAAAGTTTCAGTTTGTTTTTTACATTTTCAAATTTCTCCACGTTATATTGATTATTATAACAATATTCTGTTTCTAAAAAATTGTTTGAAAAATTGTTTGAAAAATTGTTTGAAAAACTGTTTGAAAAATTGTTTGAAAAACTGTTTGAAAAAGTAAGATTTTTTCTTTCATCATAAACATACTCGGTTGGCGTGTTATTATTACATCTTGTAGTTTTACAAGTATTATTGTTATTGTCGATGTAATAATTATTATTTCTGGTTATGTAATTGTCTCTTTCTATGTTCATTCCTACCCCCTTCTCAGTAAAACCATTGTGTAATTTTATATACAAATCACTTTCCTTCTTTACTTCGTTTATATATTCTTTTTGTATATTATGAAATGGTGTTCTATACATACATTCGAAAAAGTCATTGTATAAACTTTTCGCTATATCTAATAATAATTGTAAGCCTATACAACAACCTAAAGAATAACCCATTATGTTTATTGATATACAACTGTTGGCACAATTTTTTTCTTTTCTTATTTCCTTTAATGCTTCTTTTAAAGCAGCAAAAGCACTTGCTTTAAATGTTAACGGCGATGGATGTCCTATACTATTATAATATGATGGATAATCTAATAATAAAAAGGAATATTTTACTTTTTGTATTTCCTTTATATCGTTTTGTTCTTCTCTTCTTTTTTCTCTTTTTTCTTTCCTTCCTTCTTCGTTTTCTTGCTCATTCCGTTGCTCATTCCGTTGCTCGTTCCATTGTTCATTTCCTTCTTCATTTCCTTCCACATTTCCTTCCCCTTTCCCTTCCTCATCCCATTGCTCCATCTCTTGTATGTTTCTCTTTTCTGCAGTTTCTGATCCACCCCCCTTATTTATTTTTTTATACAAAACTGGACCATATATACTAGTATAATTTAACTTATCACTTTTTATTTTTATTTTTCGATTTTCAAAAGATGGATTTCTCCCTTGCATGTGATAAGAAAGAAAATTAAACACTTCATCCTGTTCACTCAAATCACTGGATTCGTAATCACTCCGTTCGATAAACAGGTCATACCAATCGTCATTATCGTTCCCTTTCTCTTCGCCATCTTTACTACATTCTCCACCATAACTACAAGAATCGCGTTTACTGTTATTATAGCTAATCCACTTTGTGTCATCTAGATCTTTCTTACTTTTATCGTCTCTTTTATCGTCTCTTTGATCGTCGCTTTTATCGTCGCTTTTATCGTCGCTTTTATCGTCGCTTTTATTGTCTCTTTTATCGTCGCTTTTATCGTCGCTTTTTTTTTTCTTTTTTTTTTTTTCATTTTTCTTTTTTTTTTTGTTCTGTTCATAATAATACTCTAAAAACTGTTCATAGTTATGAGGCCCAAAAAAAATACATTCTTTATTATACGTATTGTAATATTCAACAATACGATTATAAATATCTTGACACATATCATACAATTTTTGATTAAAAAATATATCCCTAGGTAAGGAAGGCAATTTAATCATTTTTCCCATATGTCTATTACTTGTTTCATTTTTTTTTTTTATGTTTACTTCATTTTTTGTTTGATGGGGACAAAAATTATAACATCCGATGTGTTTTTTTGAGTTTATTAACAAATTTTTATCAAATGGTTGGTCATCCTTTCTTTCGTTATTCACATATTGTTTATTGTTTTGTTTATCGTTTTGTTTATTGTTTTGTCTATTTTGTTTAGTATCTTGATTTTGTTTCATGTTTACTTTATAATTACATTCATTACTATTATACTCCTTTTTTTTTTTTTTTATTCTTTTTTTTTTCAAATGTCTTATATATTTATTATACTCTTCTGGGGGTATTTCTGTAGCATATCTTAATATTTTATAAACCATATTTAATGAGTCCATAGATTTCATGTCTTTTCCTCCTAATATTACCCATAAGTAAATCGGTATATCCTCAGTTTTTTTTTCTAACTTTCTTTTAATTTTTTTCCTATTTTTATTTTCTATTTTATTATATACAGAATAATATAACTTATGATTAATATGATTTTTTATTTTAAAATTGTTGATATTGTACATTTTTTTTGCATTGCTTTCGCTTATGTTTCGTACACCTCTGCTACTTTTATCCGCACAACTTTTATCCATACAGCTTTTATCCGTACAACTTTTATCCGTGCAACTTTTACCCGTACAGCTTTTATCTGTACAACTTTTATCCGCACAACTTTTATCCATACAGCTTTTATCCGTACAACTTTTATCCATACAACTTTTATCCGTACAACTTTTATCCGTACAACTTTTATCCGTACAACTTTTATCCGTATCATTTTTACCTGCACTAACCTCCCCACCACAAGTAGTTACATCTTTTCTATCCAAAGATACATCATATAAATGACCATTTTTAACCTCTATTTTCTTTTTTTTCACTGTTTTTTGTTCTACCATTTGTAACTTATTATTTATATCATACTGTATAGGAATATGAATCCAAATGTTTTCTTTATTGTGATAATCTCTATTATAAACAAAATTATTGAATACATTACGAGTAATAAATATATGCTTTCTTTCAAAATTCTTTAAAAATAAGTTTTTTAAATTTATTATATAATATTTGTAATACTCAAACAAAAAAAATATATTATGACATATATAAGGAAAAAACGGTTCCAGTGTACTATTTTTAAAACTTATATATACATTTGAAAATTTAAAAAGCTGTTCATCATATAAAGATATACCATTTATTTGTTTATAATAACAAGATTCATCTTGGTTGTTTATATTATCTTTTTGCACTTTATAATAAAAGTTATTATTACCATTATGAATTATTTTATTCAGATTGTTACTTTTTCCATTGCCACTATTTCCATTGCCACTGTTATTACCTCTATGGTTTATTCCATTTCCAGCAGTTACGGTTGTAGTGTATGCCCAACTTTTCCCAACATCCTGACATGTCCTAATCGTATTAACACTACTAGGCCAACACAAAATACTTTTTTTTTTAGGCTGTTTTTTTTTATGTATTAATGTATTATATACCGGTTTTATATCCCCATCATGTAGTTTATATTTCATATTATTTTCTATAAAGCTTCTCCAGTGATATTTTCTTTTTTCCTGTTCGTCCTTACTTTCATTGCAGCTGTTGTTACATTTGTTACAGTTACCGTTATTATAGTTATTATGGTTATTGTTATAAATATTATCACTGTTAATATTATCACTGTTAATACGACCGCTATTAATAATACCGCCATTAGTACCACTCCTAGTGCCACATGTTTTTAACTCCGAACGATTCTGTATGTTGTTATCAACAAAAGAACCATCGCAAGGTAAATTTTTATAAAATAAAAACGGGTTCAACCTGTTGCTAATATTATTATGATACATATCTATATGTTTATTTATGTAATCTTGTTTTTTATTTTGTTTTAAAAATGTCCAGGAACCATTTTTAATAAAAGATAGATCACTTGTTATTCTTTGTATTCTCAACGAGTTACTAATATCATGTACATTAATTGGAGGGATTAAATAAGCATTATAAATATATGGATATTTATAATGTAATGTATTTATATCAACTATTACTATGTCTTTTATTTGTTGTACCATAAGCTCAAAATTTAATCGAATAATAAGGTAATTATATAAAATATGACTGTTATTATAATCATTATAAAAAAAAAGTTCATACCATGTATTTCTATATTTAAATAAATTCAATTTTTCTTTTTCAATTTTTAAAGCTGGGATATCTATAGTTTTACAACTATATTTGTATTTATAATTCTCCAACTCAAATAAATTTAAAGGAATTTCAGGTAAACTTAAAATTTTTCTAGTTTTTAATTGAATATTATTTATATTACATATTATATTATTTTTATTATTACTATTGTTATTATTATGCCTAGTATTATTTTTATAAATTTTACAATCTTTAACAATAATATTATTATTAGGAACAAACAAACTAATTAATCTATTTGATTTTATCACTTTTGTTGTTTTTATTTTTTTCATTTTTTCTACTCCCTCTACGCTTTTTACTATATCCATTTTTTGTATACGATTTAATTTATATATTACTTGTGCACAATCTGAATTAAAAAAATTATTTAATGGTTTATTTAATGGTTTATTTAATGGTTTATTTAATGGTTTATTTAATGGTTCATTTAATGGTTCATTTAATGGTTTATAATAGTTTGTAATTGTCTTATTTAACAAATTATAGTGACCATTATGTTGCCTCATTTTTTTATCGTTTATAATATTACATTTTTCATTAATGAGTAAATTTTTTGTAATTTCATTTGTGGCTTCTTCTTTTTTTTTCTTGTCTACGTCGTCAATAAACTTGGAGAACAAAAAGGACGTTTGTTTGTTATTATGCACACTGTTATGGTTATTATTGTTATAACTATTATTGTTTATATTATTATTGCCACTAGTATTGCCACAAGTATTGTCACTAGTATTGCCATCAGTATTGCCATAATTATCGTGCACATTTTCATTTTTCAATTCACTTAAATTTTTTGAAATTCTTGTATTACAGTCGAAAAGTGTGTTGACTATTTTTATTTTATCACCATCTTTTGATCCGATCAAAATATTTGTAGCATTTTTGTTATTATAACCTACCCATGTTTTATCTATACCACCCCCATCGTTTACTTTCATTTCTCTTTGCTTATTTTTACTTTCTACCATATCAAACTTTTGGAAGCCATTTACAGTCACTTTTTCAAAAAATGGGTCTTCGGTGTTACTATTCTTATCTTTTTGAACAACCATGCCATTTTTAATATAATCTAATTTTTCTATTCCTTTCTTTTTTTTTATGATATCCTTATTTTTATCTTCCATATTATAATTACTATTGTGCGTGTTTTTATCCAAACAAGTTACGTATCTGCGTGAATATATTTAAAAGGAATTGATTTTTTTTTTTTTTTTTTCAGTCAATGATTTATGCATAAAAATGTATAAAAAAAAACCGCCCTTAAATTTGGACAAGTTACAGTAATATGGCCATTGGGCCACTATTATTATAACTGTAGTTATTAAATAGTAGTTAGGTTATCACTATAAAACACACATATATATGTATATGTATATGTGTTTTTTTTTTTTTTTTTTTTTTTTATTCGATCAGTTGTTCGTTTGTCTATTTTTATACCTACTCTCACTTGCAATTATATTAAAACGTGTGGTTTCACGTTTCACAATACTTCATTTTTTTTTTACCTTTTAAATAGGTTATCAAAATTAATCTTTCACAAAACAAAAAAATAAATAAATAAATAAGTAAATAAATAAGTAAATAATTAAATAAATAAATAAATAAATAAATATATATATATATATATATATATATATGTTTATGCATGTATAGGCATAGCTATGGCTTACGGAACCTGCACTTTTATTTCAAAATCAAAGTTCTTATCTTATTAATGTTATAAAAAAAAAAAAAAAAAAAAAACATTTATATAAACACAAAACACATCCACACTTTTTTATACATACACATATATATATAAAACTTATGATCAAATCAGTTTATATATATATATATTAACACCATATCATAATTTTCATTACTTTATTCTTTTCTTTGCTTTTCTTTTATTTTTTTTTAGTTTATTTTTTTTTGCTTAATCATGTACTTAAAGTTGCACTTATTACGCATGCGTTTAGACAACTTAAATTAAACTAACATATGCTGCTTTTTTTCTTTTTTTTTTTACTCTTAAAAATCGAAAACGTTTTATATATAAGTACATCACCTTTTATCATTTATTTTTTTTATACACCTATAGGTACTTACACACTTGCAAATGTATACATATATATATACAATACTTCATTTCGTTTTATTTTTCCTTTTTTTTTTTTTTTTTTTTTTTTTAACTTAACAATTTTTTTCTCGATTCGAAATGACATTACCTATCTAATGAACAGCAAATATCCTTCAAAATAAAACCATAAAAGCTTAACAACGAAACAAATAAATTGATATATAAATAAATATGTTATACATGTACATAAAGCTATAAATGTTTAATTACAAAACAAGTGACTTCATTATATATACAAATGCTTAGTTCTCCTCAATGCAATAATACTCATGTTTTTGGCTTTATATAATGTATACATGGACAACAACAAAATAAAATGTGTGTATTGACATATATAAAATATGCTGTGTATTTTTTTTTTATTTATTTTACTCTTATTTTTTATGCAAAGTTAAATATAACTTTTTTTTTTTTTTTGTTTTTTTTTTTGGTATAATTATCAAAATTATATGGCACTAAGTTAAACCATTGTGATAAAATTTTTAAAAGTGAAAAAAGATAAATAGGTAAAAATATAGAAAAATAAAAAGGTAAAAATAAATAAGAAAAGATGCAAAAAAAATGAAAGAAGTTAATACAAAAATATAAAAATAGTGTAAAAAAAAAAAGGAGAAAAATATATTTTTTATTTTTTTTACATATTTTTTTTTTTTTTTTTACCACATTGTGTACAACTAGATTCAGTTTGTTGTGCACCAAATACAAACTTTGTATAAGTAAAAACATAGTGGTGCAACATAACAGTAAAGCATTTATAAGTTAGTCTATTAATTATGAAATGTACAAACAAAATAAGTTTAGTATAATTTTCTCGAAAGGGGCGCGCTATAGTTTGCGTTGACATCTCTTTTAAATACTCACATCTACATATTTATATGTTTATATATACATACATATGTACATACATATATGTATGTTAATTTCTTTGATAGACTTATAAAAAAAATAACACCATATTTTTCTTATGTGTTTTCCCACATTTTTTTTTTTTTTTTTTTTTTTTTTTTTTCTCCTCTTACTTTTTTAAGCATATTCAAGATTTTTTTACATACTCTTTTTCATTTTTAACAGCTTTATTATTTCCTTCATTTCCTTCCCTTTCTTCTTTTTTTTTTTTTTTTTTTTTGTGAATAACTTTATTATTTACTTTTTGATTTTTTTTATCGGTATCCATGTTTGTCTTATTGGGAAATGTCTGTTTATTTTTTGTTTTTTTTTCATTTTTATTGTGCTTTTTCCATTTTTTATTTTTTTCATATATTTCTTTTTTCTCATTATTCTGTTTATCTTTGGTATTGTTAGTGAAATTTGTTTTATTTTTTTCAATATTATTGACGTTTGCTTTTTCTGTTTCTTTTTCTGTTTCTTTTTCTGTTTCTTTTTCCGTTTCTTTTTTCGCTACCGTTTCTTTTTTCGCTACCTTTTCTTTTTTCGCTACCTTTTCTTTTTTCGCTACCTTTTCCTTTTTCGTTACCTTTTCCGTTACCTTTTCCGTTTCTTTTTTCGCTACCTTTTTCTTTGCTTTTTTCGCTACCCGTTCCTGTTCTTGTCCCTGTCCTTGTTTCTTTGCTTTTCTTTTTTTGTCGCTTTTACCGTTCACATTATTTATACTACCATCTTTATAGTTAAAACGTGCGTTTGAATGTTTGACTAATTTTGCAACAAAAAAGTTGTCATAGTTATGTTTGTGTAAATAAATTCGTTTGCATAGATTAATTTTACTAGAAAATTGTTTTTGTTTATATCGTGTAATTCCAGGATCTCCTATATTTATATCTGTTGGTACTAAATTGACATCTCTTTTGTTCAAAATAAAATTAATAACTTCTTCGTTCTCTTCTACTGTGATACTACATGTTGAATATACGACAGTACCTCCATTTTTTAACATATCTACTGCATTATCCAATAAACTTTTTTGTTTTTGAGCTAACAATCTTATTTCCTTTAATGTTTTTTGTCTTGCATTCATATTTTTATTAACAACACCTGTACCACTACATGGAGCATCTAATATAATTTTATCAAATTGTATATTTATATATTTTTTAATTTTTAAAGCATTGAAATTTGTTATTATTATGTTATGTATACCCATTCTACTTGCATGTGCTTCTATAGCTTTACATCTTGCTTTATTTATATCGTTCGCATAAACTATACCTTTATTTTTTTTTAAAGTACATAAAAAAGTACATTTTCCACCTGGAGCTGCACACATATCTAATATTATATCATCTGGTTTAGGGTTACACTCAATAACAGGTATATATGAAGAAGCTGATTGAATCATATAATAACCATATAGATATTCATTTAACGAACCAACATTGGAATTTGTATCTAATACAGAAATACCAACATTATTCCACCTTTTTAATTTATTTTTATCTTCTTGTGTTTGTTCAAAATTATTATTATTTAAATCAATATTATCCTCATCGTCATCAATTGGTATATTTTTATTTTTTAAAATTTTTATTAAATTGTTTCTAGTTATTTTTAACGTATTAGTTCTTAAATAAATATCTTTGGGCATATTGTTAACTTCCAAAAATAAATATAACTCTTTTATATTAAATAAATGATATAAATATTCTATCATTTCTTCGGAATATTCATAATAATATGCATATAAAAATAATAATTCTTTGATTATATCTGTTTTTTTTTGATGTACTACACTTATATTAATTTTTTCCGATTCTGAATATGTTAATAATAAATATTTCATCCTATCTTCTATATTATCTCTTGTCATTAGTTCATTTTTTTTATACAAACCTATTCCATCAAAATAAATACCTTCAGCTTTATTTATATATCTTCTTTTTTTTACACTCTCTTTTTGAGCAATCTTTACATCTATTAATTTTTTTTTTTTTATTGTTTTATTATTATCTTCACTCTCTAATTCGTCTTCTTTTTCACTTAGGTTTTCTTCCTCTTCGTACATCTCATTTTGGGAATCGTTTTGGGAATCGTTTTGAAAATCGTTTTGTATATTCTCCTCATCATCCTCATTGTAAATATCTTCATCGTAAACATTATCGTTGTCATCATCGTTGTTATCATTGTCATATTCATCACTCAAACTCTCTTGCTCTTTTGAATTTATTAATTCATCGTTATCCTGTACCGACTTATCTGAGTCATCTGAATTGTCTACTTCAAAATTATCATTTCCAAAAAGGTCAAACGTCTTTTTAGGTACTACATCAACTTTTGTATGATCATTGGTAAGGACTTGTGTTTCCGCCTCAGAGTTGGCCATTTTTTTTTTTTTTTTTTTTTTTTTTTTTTTTTTTATTATACCGTTTTATATGGCCGTGTATAAATTGTTTATAATAGCGTATGTTGTAACAAAAAGGGTATATACATACATGGGTACATTAATATATATATATATATATATATATATTTTTACAACAAATATCGAAAAAAGTTGGGGAAAAAAAAAAAAAGTTGAGTAACTTTCACTTTTTAAATTATAATGTAATCATATTCAAGTACGTAAGTTAATGAGGAATAAGTAGAAATGGCTTTGATACATATGTATACATATGCCTATACCTATAAATGTATATATTCACTTTTTAATTTAAAAAATGTAAATATTTCATATATATTACGATATATACAACTACAAAATGACAAACAATGTCAAAATTAAAAAAAAAAAAAAAAAAAAAACTTACAAAGTTATACTTTTAAATGTATAAATAAAAAAAAAAGAAAATAATTATATTTAAAAAACTGTTATAGTAAAAAAAAAAAAAAAATGAAGCATAGTATAGTAATGTTACAATGTAGCAGCGATGCCAAAATGTCGAATTTATAATAAGCTCAAATGAGAAAAAAAAAAGAAAAAAGCTAAAGCTAAAAAAAGAAAGTTAAAAATAGATAAACAAAAAAGTAATGCGTAATATTGTGCTAGTGATTACATACATATATGTGACATATGTATATAGAAACGTGAACACAAACCATTCGTCACGTTTTCTAACGGCTTGTACATTAAATGTATGACATCATAAAAAAAAAAAATCAATAAATATATAAATAAATAACTTGACATAAACAATACAAAAATAGAAAAAAAATAAAATAAATAACTTAACATAAACAATAAAAAAATAGAAACATAATTTTTATTTTTTTTTTTTTTTTTGTACCATTTTTATGCATATAACAGTTACGTAAGCATGTATACACCTACTCCCAAATTGAGAAAAGATACAATAATGTATAACCGTCCTTGGTGCATTTGTAACAGTTGAAAAAAAAAAAAATATATAAAATAAAAAAAAAAAATATATATATATATACTTACATCTATATACATATAGAGAACTAAGCAAAATTAAACACCGTGCTTCATAACTTTTTTCTTATCCTTAACGAAACAACTTTAACAGCACCCTCGAACAACACAATTTTATTATTTTTTTTTTTTTTAACATGAACAAAAAAGCAAAAAGCAACAGTGGCAAAAATAAAAGATGCTTATAACAAACACTTTAAATAAATTGAAATTATGTCAAACAAAGAAATAAGCAAAAACTATCACTACAATTTTTTAAAAAGAAATAGTACTAACTTAAAAAATGATTTATTAAAATGGTATTACAAATACAGACGCAAACTACCATGGAGAAATGATCAACCACCATATGTGACAGAGGTCCAAGTAGATGAAATTATTAACAACAGTAATGATATTCGTACTTACTTCAGTAAAAATACTAAACAAAAATGTGTCATAAAAAATGACAAAGCTTTAGAAAAAAATGGTATAACATATAAAAACGTTATACAACCTAGCTTGGATGTAACTGATTGCAAAAACAAAAAAAAAAAATCTATTTTTAAAAAAAAAAAAAAAACGCAAAATGAACAAAATGAACAAAATGAACAAAATGAACAAAATGAACAAAATGAACAAAATGAACAAAATGAACAAAATGAACAAAATGAACAAAATGAACAAAATGAACAAAATGAACAAAATAATGGACAAAATGAACTTAATAGTGGTACTTTGAAAAGAGCTAAAACAGAAACAACTGAAACAAATAATAATCTAAATTTTTTCATAACAAATAAAAAAAAAATTGTCGAGGTTTGTAATAATAATAATAATAATAACGAATTGGCTAATGGTTATCCAAAACCCATCCAACTAAAATCAACAACGATTAATAAAACGACTGATGAAAAAAGTGAAGAAAACAGTGAAGATAAAAGTGATGAAAAAAGTGAAGAAGAACTGAGCTTAAAAGGCTATAAAATTTACATTAGTGAAATCATGTTACAACAAACAAAAGTTAAAACAGTTATAAACTTTTATATAAAGTGGATAAACAAATATAGTACTATTTTTGAGTTGGCTAAAAGTAACATAAATGATGTATTATTATTATGGAGTGGGTTAGGCTATTATAATAGAGCTAAAAATATGTTAGAATGTTGTAAAATAGTAGTTGAAAAATATAATGGTATTTTCCCAAACGATTTAAATTTATTAAAACAATTACCAGGTATTGGTGAATATACATCTAAAGCTATCTGTATCCATTTATATAAACGTAAAGACATATGTATAGATACAAATGTAATAAGAATACTTTCAAGAATCACTGACACAATTAATTATTCCAATTCAACTGTATTAACTAAACATTGTAATATAGTTACTCAAATTTTATGCTCAGATGATAGTGATAATGATAATATACATTATTCTGATCTAAGTCAAGCATTTATGGACTTAGGTTCAAGTATATGTATTAACAACAGTATACCTAAATGTAATATATGTCCCTTAAATAAATATTGTCTTATTAATTTAAAACAAAAAAATGAAAAAAACAAAATTATCAAATATGAGATTGAACATCCAGTGGATTGTAATTTATGTGTTGATGAACGAAACTTAGAAATCAAAGATGTTCCTTTACCCAAAAAAAAAAAAGAAAAAACAAAGAAAATTTGTTTTATTCTATTAATTAAAAAAGAGAATCTCATACAAAACAATCATAATAGTAATAAACATAATAACACTAGTCATATTAATCAAATAAATGCAAGTGATGAGTATCTGATGGTTAAAAATAATGACAACAATTTATTTCAAAAACATTACTTGTTTCCTTTTTTACTTCTCGATCGATTTGAGAAAGGACTTGTCTCTACGGTAAGGCCACAAAAAAAAAAAAAAAAAAAAAAAAAAAAAAAAAAAAATTGTTTTAGTCTGGCTTGTTCTGTTCCGGTTTATTGCAAAGAACTATGTTGGGAAGAACAGACCCTGATGCTAGTGACACAACATTTGAAAAAGAAAACAAAAAATTACATGTTGTTTAAATTATAGTTATATTAACTAACTCACTGTTGTCGTTTTTTTTTTTTTTTTTTTTTTTTTTTTTTTTTTTTTTTCTCCTTCCAGCATTTGAATAGTATATTAAATAAAATAAATTTAAATAATTGTCAAGAGGATTCCTTCGTATATGTAATTGTTCTAATTTCGTTTGTTTGTTTGTTTTTTTTTAGAATTATCCCTTTGAATTTATTTATGCATTTATGTTTTTACTTTTTTTTACAAAAGCGTATTATGATTTAGTATATGATATATACAATTATCATTACACACATGTGCTCATATATATATACATAATTACTATTTTCTTTTTAAGGTTAACAAGTTTACGCACATATTTTCGCATCTTATTTATGACACCTACATATATATGTGTGCCGTCCAAAACACGGTAAATAAAAAAAAATAAAAAAAACCCAGAAAAAAGAGGAGTGATTATGCTATTGCAAGTGTCTACATGTACATATATGTGATCTTTTTTTTTTTTTGTCTTATTTCAATAGGAAAATGTGTTAATAAATGAACAAGACAAATGGGTAAAATTCAAGCATATGAAGGTACAACTAATTGTTTCATTTTATATATTTTTTAACAATAATTTGACACTTTTTGTTCACATTTTTTTATTCAGATATTTGAAAATTTAAAAATATAAAAATATAAAATTTTTTTTGCTTTTTATAATTTTTGCAGAGCTACATACACAATTCATTCTGTCGCCATATAATAGATCATTACAAGCAATACATCGAAAAGCAAAAAAATATATTTTCATGACTTTTACGTATAAAAAGGATTTTATTTTAAAGGGTACAAAAAAAAAAAAAAAAAAAAAAAAAAAAAAAAAAAAAAAAAAAAAAAGACATATACGACTAATAAATATGTACAAACACCCATACATTATATACAACATACATACACATGAATATATATATATATGTGCATTACTTAGGATTATTTTTTGGGGAGGCTTTATTATGCTAATTAAAATCTACACAACTGTGTGTTTTTTTTTTTTTTTTTTTTTTTTTTTTTGAAGTTTACGTTGAATGCGTTACGTATATATCCATGCGTATGTATGTATAATTATTGAAAAGTTACGAAAGTAACTTTTTTTTATATTTCACATTCCTTAAACTAAATATACAGCCTGTTAAAAAAAAAAAATAAAAAAAAAAAAAACACATATATATATATATATATATATGTGTTGTGTATACATGTGTACACATGTTTATTTTCACAAAATTATTTTTTTAGTTTTGTTTTGTTTTTTTTAACAATAAATAGAAAATAAATAAAACTTTTTTAACTTTTGAAGAATTTTTTTTTTTTCTATTTAACTAATTTTTACTCATTTTTTTAAAAAAAATAAAATAAAAAAAAAAAAATAAGCATTGTCTGTTACATAAGTTACAGGCATGTAGACATTTGTAAAATATTTTATACCAAACATATTTTATGCCAAACATATTTTATGCCAAACATATTTTATGCAAAACATATTTTATGCAAAACATTTTTTATGCAAAACATATTTTATGCAAAACATATTTTATGCAAAACATATTTTATGCAAAACATATTTTATACCAAACTTATTTTATGTAAAACATATTTATGCAAATGAAAAAAAAAGATAAATAAAAAATATTTAAAGAATTTGCAAAAAATAATAGGTTCGTTGTTTTTTTTTATTTTGATATGATTAAATGATTACATGTTTTTAATGTACAAAAAAAAAAAAAAAAAAAAAATTCATTCTTTTTTTAGAGTTGTTATGTGCTCGCTTTAAAAAAAAGATAAAGTGAATAAACAAACAACTAGCCATATCATATTGATAGGTATTTTTCTATTTTAAAAACAAACACGTCGTTGTCTTATTTTATTTTTTTTTTTTTTTTTTTTTTGTACTAGAACGCATGAATAAACCAAAACAAGTGATAAATACGAATATTTCGATTTGTTCTGATTTATTATTTTATTAAAAATAAAAAAAAAAAAAAAAAAAAAAAAAAAAAGGGTTAAATTGTTGTCATGCGTATTTGAGCAAGAGAGAGAAAAAACAAAAAGAGACAGCGAAAAAAAGATAGCGATAGAAGAGCCAAAAAAAGCAAAAGCGATAGAAGAGCCAAAAAAAGCAAAAGCGATAGAAGAGCCAAAAAAAGCAAAAGCGACAGAAGAGCCAAAAAAAGCAAAAGCGACAGAAGAGCCAAAAAAAGCAAAAGCGACAGAACAGCCAAAAAAAGCAAAAGCGATAGAAGAACCAAAAAAAGCAAAAGCGACAGAACAGCCAAAAAAAGCAAAAGCGACAGAACAGCCAAAAAAAGCAAAAGCGATAATATAAAAACGTAAGTACTCAAACAAAATGGGTAACCATTGTGCTTGTGCACAAATAAGTAGTGATAAGCAAAAAATAATTTACAATGATAATTATATGGCAGATGGAGATTGGCTAATGTTAGATTTGGACAAATCTAACGATCAAATAAATGATAAAAATGAAGACGATTATTTTTATCAATATATTGAAAAAAAAAAAAATTCGAAAGGGGAACGCAACGAAAATAATGAACAAAAAAGTAGTGATAGTAATAACAGTAATTATGGTAATGAACCTTCTGAAGGTTTAATATGTCAAGGAAGAAAAGCTGAGATAGAAGAAGCGAAACATTTAAATACTAATGAAAAAAATATCAAACAAAAATGTATTATAAATGTAAAAAGAATATTAATGTACATAAATGAGTATCAAAAAGATTTTTTTATTTTTTTTAATAAAAACAATGTAAATAACATACATATTTTAAAACATTTTGTTATGAATTATAATACATATATTATGTATTTAACTTCGGATGTAATATATATAGGAGAATTAAATGATTTAAATAATAAAACTGGGTTAGGTATTATTATCACACCTGATCAGTGCATATACATTGGTGAGTTTAAAAATGATAAAATAAATGGTTTTGGTTTGTATGTACATTTTTCCAAAAGTAAGTATATAGGGTATTGGAAAAAAGGAAAAGCCACAGATTACGGTATATTTATTAATCCAGATGGTACTTTTTATAAAGGGTTATGGTCTAATGATAAACAAAATAAAAAAGGTATTGAATATGTAAATGAAAAGTACTTATTTTTAGGAAATTATATAAAAGGAAATAAAAACGGATTTGGTGCTTTTATATGGCATAATGAATCCTTATATATAGGAAATATAAAAAATAATCTTTTTTCTAAATATGGAATATATTTTTTTAATAAAAAAAAAATATATATAACTAAATGGAAAGATAATTGTATACAAGGCAAATGTGAAATAATATGGATAGATAAAAAACAGTTTTTTGGCAATCATAAAAATAATGTAAAAGAAGGATTAGGTATATATAAATGGAATGATGGTAGAATTTATGTAGGTAATTGGTCTAATAACAAACAACATGGTTATGGTATTTTTATTCTAATTAAAAATATTAAAGAATATGAAACATATATTAATAATCCATTTATTATTTTTTTTAAAAATTCACAAGAAATTAAAAAATATATTATAACAAATTTATTAAAAGAATCATTGTTTGATAGTGGAAAAGTAAAAAATTTATTTGAAAAATTAATAAATAATTATAATACCTACGAATTTTATAATTTTTTATTTGTTCTATTATATGTCAATTATTATCACATATGTTCTAATTATTTTTATTATATACAAAAAAAAAAATTAAATACATTTAAATTTAATTATAAATTTTATGAAAAAGTAAAGAATCACATTTGTGAATCTACTAATAATTATTTAGAACAAAATATGTCTGATCAGGTAAATGATTTTAATAAACAAATACATTTTAACGAAACAAAAAATAATTCCTCTCTTACCTTTATCAATAAAAGTAAAAATATTATAAATGATGAAAAAACAAAAAATGATTATATTATTAATTGTGAAAAAAAACAGAATAATAACAACAAATTTAAGGATGTAGAATTACTAATAACGTATCTAAATTCAGTAAATTTAGGATTAATGAAAAAAAATGATATTAACATAACTAATCCTATATTTCAATATGCATCTACAAATATTATCCTAAAATATGGTAAGTGGAAAAATGGGGAATTAAAAAAATTAATATACTCAAGTGATAACTTAAATGGTAATATTAAACACATGGAAGAAACAAAAAATAATGATCCAACTGAATTTAATTTATGTTTTAAAAATAAAGATTTTGGATTAGGTTCTAACAAAAATTCTAATCCTGTAAAACAATTTATAAATAATGTATCACCATCAGTTATTAGTTATATATATGACGAAAATAAAAAAAACGAAAAAAATAAAAAAAATGAAAAAAATAAAAAAAACGAAAAAAATAAAAAAAACGAAAAAAATAAAAAAACAGAAAAACAAGGGGAAAAGGCGTTCAAGGATACACGGGTGAGTAACTTTCATAGTGGTTCTACTAGCAACAGTTCTACTAGCAACAATTCTACTAGCAACAATTCTACTAGCAACAGTTCTACTAGCAACAGTTCTACTAGCAACAGTTCCAGTAGCAACAGTTCCAGTAGCAATAATTCTAGTAGCAATAATTCCAGTCATATAACTAACGACAATAATGTTGATGATGTAGACGAAACTTGTATGTTAGACCAGACCATTCATCCTAAAAAAAATACAAAGGCTGCACCTGACCATGTATCAACACAAAAAGTGGAAAAAGTAAAAAATATAGAAAAAGTAAAAAATATAGAAAAAGTAAAAAATATAGAAAAAGTAAAAAATACAGAAAAAGTAAAAAATATAGAAAAAGTAAAAAATATAGAAAAGGTAAAAAATATAGAAAAAGTAAAAAATACAGAAAAGGTAAAAAATATAGAAAAAGTAAAAAATATAGAAAAAGTAAAAAATATAGAAAATATAGAAAAAGCAGAGAATGAAGAAAAAGCAGAGAATGAAGAAAAAGCAGAGAATGAAGAAAAAGCAGAGAATGAAGAAAAAGCAGAGAATGAGGAAAAAGCAGAGAACGAAGAAAAAGCAAAAGATTATGCAGATAAAAAAAACAATAACCATCAACAAAGTAAGCAGTTCAAAAATAAGATCTCCGTTAGTCATAAAACAAATAGTAATAACAAAAATTGCGACTACATTGTTTTAACAACGGGAAGTATAAATACCAAATCGAATCTAAAAAAATATAAAAACAAAAATATAGAACCAATACCTAACGATTTACTTGATATTGATAATACTTTGTTAACAAAAAATAATAATCTTTTTGTTTTTGATAAAAATTTGAGTAATAGTACCATATCGTTGAACAAAAAAAATAAAAAAAATATTCATAGTGAAGATAATTATATAAATAATGCTCAAAAAATTAAAAATAAAACTGACACATATGATAGTAATGTTAATAATAGCAAAAATAATTATGACAATGTAGCTTGTATTGATAATAGTAACAATTTACTTAAAATGAAGGAGATGGCTGTTAATAGTGACAAAGATAATAATATGGAAGAGAAAAATAATACAGATGGTAATATAAGACAGCTTAAATATAAAAAACAACAAAATAGGATAACCTTTGAAAATATTAGAGCCATGTTTGACAAAAATGGAATTAACTCCTATGCAAGTAATAAAACCAATTCCGGAAGTAACAAGGTCATAGAAATTAATAACAACTACAAAAATCATAAGCGCGAAACTAATGATGCATATGAAGATAATACAACATTGTTACCTAGAGCTAGTAGAGATTATAATTTACATTCCAAAAAAAATTCATCCGTATCTCTATCTCGGAATTTGAATCAAACAAACGTGATCGAAAATGGTAGAATTGTGTCTGAACCGTATATTAAGCGTGGTAACTATAGTAATGAAAATGAAAATGAAAATGAAAATAAAGAAATTGTTAATTTAAATAAAGAGGAAAAAAAAAAATTTTCTTTTAAAAATTTTTTAAATAAAAAAAAGTTAAAATAGGCAACGAAAAAAAAAAAAAAAAAAAAAAAAAAAAAAAAAAAAGTCGAAACACTCATGTGTGTAGCAAATTAAAAATTTATGGTATGTTGCATGTGTTTAGAACCTTGTTTTAT
>CABPSV020000239.1:5000-14479 GCA_902459845.2 Hepatocystis sp. ex Piliocolobus tephrosceles
GCTTTACGAAACATGAATTACATCAATAATTAATTATTGTGGGTATGTATAAAAATCTGTTTGTACATTTTATTTTTTATAATTTTACATACAGTCAAAATAAAAAATAAAACAATTATATAAAAATAAAAATAAACGATATATTTTACATGTTTAATCACAAATTGTATTAAAAAAAAGTTCAAGTTGCATTATTTTGTTTAGTAAATTATATCATATAATTGTTACTATTTAAAATAATGTTTATACTTTAAATACTAATCAAATGATAATTTTATTTGAATTTTTAAATAACCATCTATCATTAAAATAACATACAAAAAAATGATAATATCTCTTTTAATTTACAAAGCATGTATTTTCTATTAACATAATAAAGCAAAAAAAAAAAAAAAGCTAAAAACATAAAATCTTAAATGTTAAATTGCAACATATAATATTAAAACAACATAAAGTAAATATGTAATCACGTAATTACAACGCACAGTGTTCAATTAATAATTGATCAATTACGTTAGCGCATTTGGTGTGTTTAACCTTTTTTATGCTTTACCCGTATATGTCAAAATATAAATAGTTACATATAAGTTATGTTTGCATAATATGAATTTTCTTTTTTTTTAATTATTAAATATATAGATATTTAATACTTAAGTAACAAACTGAATAGAAAAATAAGCAAAATATTATATACCTATATATAAAAAAAAAAAAAAAAAATGTTCTACTAAAAACCAAATATACTAATCGACTGATGAAAAAGTTTTTTATTGTGAAAATTAAATTACAATTACAGCATTTTATGTTTACATATAATTAACATTTTCGTTTCATTTCCTTTTTTACATTTTATAAATACATATTTTTCTTTTAGTTTTATAATATTTACAATTACTGTGCATATGTTTTAAAACTATAATAACGCAATCAAACATATGTCTTTTTCTATTTTCCTTTTTTTAGTAATGTAATTAATGAACGGGTGAATAAATAAATGTTCTTTAAAAAAAATATATACTAATGCGTATAAATACATAAATATTTATGTTACTATATATATATTTATTTCTATATTTTTAAGTGTTTTAATTACATTTTTTTTTCTGTTTTTATTTTTTTTTTTCTTTTTAAAAAGAAATTTTTTTTCTACCTTTTTTTTTAAAAATGAATGTAATAATAATTAAATAAAAAAAAAAAAAAAAAAAAAAAGCAATAAACTTTGTGCAAAACTTAACAATTCATTTATGCAATACAATGGACTATAATTTGTTTATTAAAAGTTTAATAAACATGTAATTGTTCTTAATTTATAAGTATAAATTAAAGTAGTTTTGCTTTGCCTTTAATTAATTAACTATAATCTAACCAAATAATGAAAAACCTAAGTCGTCTTCTTCTTCTTCCTCTTCTACTTTCTCTTCTTTTTTCTCTTCCTTTTTAGTTTCACTTGCTTGCTCGGTTGTATGTTGTGCAGCGCCTGCTTGAGCACCACCACCAACACTTAAATTACTTAGTAAGCTCCTAAAAAAAAAAAAAAAATGAAAAAAGGAAAAAGTAAATAAAATAATAACGTAAAAATGTTGTTCTAATTATTAACACTATTTATAATGTTAAAACTTTGTATTTTTGCATTTTATTTATCTATATAAAAATTTAAATAGCTCTATTATTTAAACTTATGTGTTCAAATAAGCTTAAACATAATTTTTTTTTTTTTATCAATAAATATACTTATACATAAATAATATTATTTATATATAAATAAACTATAGCACTGCCGCGATGATATAAGCACAATAAATATACTATACAATGTAAAATATTTACAAACATTTGGATATACTTTATATAAATAATTTTTAATGCATAAATAAATGTAAACATATATTTACAATACAGTTTTGTTATTTTTTTTTTTTTCTTACGATATATCCTTTCCATTTAATGCTTTTTCGAAAAGCATTGGTAAGTATGGTAAAACAGTGTTGTTTGATTTTTTAATGAGTTTTGAAATATTTTCACTAGTTATGCTCATGTTCTCCTCATGTAATATTAAGCTAGCATAGGTACATAAAAGCTCTTGCTTTTCAGTTTCTGGTAATTCTGATACTGGAACAGCTGCCATTTTTTCTTATATATTTTTGTAAAAGAGATATGTTAAAAGTTAAATTTTGTGATTCTTTATGTGAAAAAATAATAAAAAAACCTTTTTTTTTTATTATATATATTAAATGTATTTTTATATTGATAAAAAAAAAATAAAATTACTTATAAATATATAATTAAAAAAAAAATTATAATATTATTAAATTTTGGATAAAAAAAAAAAAAATAAATGTTTTACGCTTAAAAAAAAAAGTATTGAAATGTAGCAGTTGAAAATATGCTGTATGTAAAATATAAATATTGTTAAAAAAAAAAAAAAAAAAAAAAAATATTGCGTATGTACTTATATGTATATACAAACAGTGATTTACCAAAGAGGCTATATTTTTAAAGTACCTTACGATAATTTTTATATATCACAAATTAAAAAAAAAAAAAAAAAATATATAACGTAAGAATTTTGAATTATTCAAAATATTTTTTTTGGAAAAACCTTTTTTTAAGTGCTCGTATTTTTCTTAAATTATAAGTATAAAAATATTTAAATTTGCGGAGAACGATTGTAAATGTATAAATAAGGAAAATTATCAGAGCTTACAATGAGCAAATGTAAATATATATATATATATATATGATGAAAGAAATGAATAGTATTCAAAGAGGTTTTTTTTTTTTTTAAAATACTTCTTCATTTAATTAAAGTACGTAAACGCGAGCTTTAAAAAAAAAAATAATATATGCGTTAAAACATATACGACATAATAAAAAAAAAAAAAAAAACGACTTTACCTATTTGTTCTTTAATGTAATAAATAATAAACAAAAATTAAAAAAAAAAAAAAAAACGATAAACGTATAAATAAATAGTTTTGTACATACATACATATATTTATGCTTGCTTAAGATACATTTTTGCTGTTATCACATTTTTATAAATTTTAAAAAAAAAAGAGTTTTTCAATAAACATTTTATTTATACATTGCAAAAATATAGTACTTCACATAACTGATCTCTTTAAATCCCACATATAATTTTTTTGAGCACTATATTAAAACTATGTTTGCCTCTTCTGAATTTATATTCTTACCAATAATAAAAAACAAAAAAAAAAAATAATTTATACATATATATATATATGATATTTTCACAATACAAATAACGAATGCGATAATTTTAGCTTTTGCAATTAATAATAAAAAGCATCCAAAAAATAGCATGAAGAGCACATTCACTTGGCTAAAGGGAATGGCTATCTCGTCGATAATGCCATTCAAATATAGATTAACTTTTTTGTACAAAATGGCCAAGTTGAATATAATTCATTTTAACCATAATCATTAAAACTATATTTACTATAATGTAAAATTAAAACAACACATATAATGTATGTTTTTTTATTAATTTATCTTAAAAATCCTCACACATATTAATCAAAAAAACTAAAAAAAAAAAAAAAAAAAAAAAAACACTATTATATAAATATATTCCAATAACATATAATGAATAAAATAAAGTCATAATTTTTTGTTTTCAATTAATTTTTACAATATAAAACTAAAAAAAATCAAATAATAGCAAAAAAAAAAAAAAAAAAGATTATATATAAAATAAATCATTTCCAAAATTTACTTTTTTTTTTTTTTTAACTATTCATAATGAACTTTCTTAATTCATTTATATAAAAAAAATAATTATGATATAAAAAAATGACTTTTTTTTTGTTTTTTTTATAAATTTGTATTGTACAAAAAATCATCATCAAAGAAATTAATTGTTTTATCCTTATTTTAAAACGTCTTTATTTCAAAAAAATGAAAAAAAAAAAAAAATTAACGTAATAATAATTATTATTCCTTTACTAGATTTATTAAATGCTAAAATAAAACTGTTAAAATGTTAATAAGTAAAGTTTTATAATTTTTTTTTATGGTCATTTTTAAACCATATGTTTTAAAAAAAAATCTTACAATAATTAAGCATACTTTTATTATTTCTTTTTTTACTTTTAAAACGTTACGCTATATAGAAATTCAAATTGTTGTTTTATCTAAAATAATGCATATTTATAAATAAATATTTATAGTGTCCATCGAATTTTATGTTTATACATAAACACTATTCGACAATAATTTTTGTATAAATTATGAATTTGATTCAATAAATTACATCATACATAATATAATATTTATCTTTTAATGTTGATATATTATATTTAAAATTAAATTTGAATTTTTACATCAGTTTTAGTCACATTTTTAATTCTTTTATTCAATTTTTTTTTATTTTTTACTTCATATAACCTTTAATTAAGTTATAAAATTTTTATCATATTTTACCGATTCAACGTTTATTTTATATAAATACATTGTTAAACAACATTTTTTGGTTTACAACACTTTAACGCTGTTAAAAACAGCTTATTGTATGTATTTATAGGTTTATTATGCCTAAGAAAAAAAATAAAAAAAATAACACACATGCACAAATTTTTATTTATATACTAGTTTTTATCATATTAAAGCATGCTATAAAAAATTTTATTCTATGAAGTTGATTTTATACTAAAATAACATTTTTAAATACATTGTTGTTATGTATAATATATAATAAAAACCTCAATATCATGCTTCTCTTTAAGTATAAAATGTATATTAATATTTTCAGCCATTAATTTATTTCATTTTTCTTTAAATATGATTTTGTGTTGAAATTAAATAAGCGCATTAAATGGTGGTTGTATATATATATATATATATATATATATGTATAATACCAAAAAAAACTTATATTACATTAACGTAGCCAAATAAAAAAAAAAAAAAAAAAAAAAATGTTTCTGAATTTACAAATTTCTTTAATTGAATTTTTATATGTATTTGTGTTTTTACTGTGCTAAACAAATATGAAATACAAATATTACAGTACATGTACATGTATATATACATGTATAAATGCATTATTATTTAAAAGTTTGTTGATATTCATCATACATTATGTTATACAAATAGTACTCCATCTTAATAAAGAACTATACAAAAAAAAAATATATATTTATTTATTTGCGGCATTTGTACTTCAAGAAATTTATATCAATATATACATATGTATATATAAACGTATATATATAAATAAAAAAAAAATCGATACATAAAAGCAAACACATACTGTTATAAATATATACATAAAAACATTACGCTTAAAACTATATATTATGAACATAACCTTTTTAATATAGCGTCAATAGTCTAACGGCCATGATACCTGCCTTCCAAGCAGGTGACCCGGGTTCGACTCCCGGTTGACGCATATTTCCCATGCTTTTTATTTTTTTGTTATGGAATTTCATTTTTTTTTTTTGTGATTTTTGTATAAAAGAAAAAATTATTTATTTTAGTATACAAATTTTTCTTTATTTTTTGATTTTTTTTTTTATTTTGTTTTTATTTATTAAATATTGATATTAAAAATTATTAACTGTGCTTTTTACATGATTTTTTAAATATGATAAATTTAAAAAAAAAAGAAAAGGCAAACAAAATAATATTATAAATTAGAAATAATTGTAATTTTTTTTTTTTTAAGTCAAGTTTATATATTAAAATATGTAATAATATAAATAAAAAACAAAACATATAAAGGTGTTTTTTCATTGTTTCACTTATAACATCATCTATATATTATAATATAGTGTACATTGAGAATATGTAATGTTTCCTTTAAAACGGTTAGCATTAAAGGTATGTTTTAACATAAAATATAATTACAAAAGAACGAACAAATTAATATATTTTTTTTTTTTTTTTTTTTCAAATTATATATTATACTAGTATTTAATGTTACAATTTATTTATATTTGTTAGTCTAATAATACTATTCATCAAAAATAGTTATATGTACAAAGTTATACTGAACTATCAATTAGTACAACTCGGAGTCTTCAACTCTTGTTTAGCATTTTTGTCATATTATTCAAATTTATTTACTCCTTTTTCTAATTTGTATATATATTGCCAAAACGTAACCACAATTTGGTATATATATTACACAATAAAAAAAATTAAAATCTTATAAATAATCATATTTTTATTGTATCTTATTTGTTAACATTTAATAATCCCACATGCAAAAAATATATACATGTATATATATATATATATATGTTGTTTTTTTTTTTTTTTTTTCTAACATTAAACAAAAAAAATAACACTTAAGCATTTAAAATGATGTTAAAACAGTTGAGAAATATATACATAGTTTTATTTTTTTTTTTTTTATGATAATAAAAAATACTAGTAAATTTTTTACAAATACAACATTCAAATGGTAATTGATAAGTATAATATAAATTAAAAAAATTAAAAAAGTGAAAAAAATAAAAAAAATAAAAAAAATAAAAAAAATAAAAAAAATAAAAAATAAAAAATAAAAAATAAACAAATAAAAAAAATAAACAAATAAAATATAGAATAGTTATGATAAACTCCTTAATGTAACGATATTTAATGTCCATAATTTAAGCAATATTTTTGTCTGCGTTAATGTTGATAATCTTTTCAAAGAAAAAAATTTTTTCATTGCACGAAATGGGGTTCGAACCCATGCGAACTTACGTTCATCAGATCTTGAGTCTGACGCTTTAGACCACTCAGCCATTCGTGCTCAAGTAATAAAAGTTTTTTTTCCTTTTTTATTATATTACTTATATTCATATTTTACATATTTATTTTTTCGGTTAAAAATTTAAAAGTACAAAATACATGTATATATACATATATACATATATATTTTTTTTTTTTTTTTTTTTTTTTCTTTTTGTTTTTGACATAAACAAAATACGCCTTTTTAGTAATATAAAAACTGCTGTACATATGCAATTATATTATAATTTTTTTACCATAATGTAACTTTATTCTTTTATTTTTAATTATTTATTTTTTTTAAGTCTGTGAAAATGAAAGCAGTTAAAAATATTTAAAAACTTAAAAAACACATATTTTTTATATTACATGTACACGCAGGTATTTCTATACATATATATATGCTCAAATCTTTAAGCATATGCAAACATATAAACACATTTTAACATATGAATAATGTTCGTGTGCATAATCACGAAAAAAAAAAATAAAGCATGTTCAAATATATGATTTTTTTATTTTTGCTAACCAATGATTTTATAAAGATATATGATTACGTAGATAGCAAAATTTGTCATGACGTTTTCCCATATAATAAAAACGTTAAAAATGTAACTAAGTTCAATAATACTGAAACTGTAAAATCAAGTTATAATAAACTGTTTAAATATTTAAAAAAAACAGAAAATGAAATATATAACAGAACAAAACAAGAAAATAATGAAAGTATTGAAAGTACAAACATAAATATTTTAAATAACTATTTTTACGATCATTTTCAACAAAATTTTTTTAAATTTACCAAAGCATATTCTCGAAAAAAAAAAAATAAATATGAAAGTAACGATAAAAATGATATAAAGTGCCAGTCATTTGTTTATCACAACTCGCATCACAATGAAGAAAAGTTACCAAAAATACCAAAAAAAAAAAAAAAATTTATGAAAGTGTTTAAAAACGTAACAAATGGCAATAGCGTAACAAATGGCAATAGCGTAACAAATGGCAATAGCGTAACAAATGGCAACAGTGTAACATGTGGCAAAAACGTAACAAATGGCAATAGCGTAAAACATAGAAAAAGGTTTAACAATGCAACTAATCGACTTTTTTTAAACAAGGGAGGACGGTTTTATATTTACTCCGCATACCCTATGTTTTATATTAATCCGTGTACAAAATATATTAAAACCAAAAAAAAATATATATATCTCAGAAAATATGAAGATTTGTATAAAAAATTTACACCAGAATTAGTAGAAGAAAATGATGATACAAATAATGAATTCAATGAAAACAAACTTTCAAGTAGCACATTAATCGATTGGTGTTTAGAAAAAAAAAATTTCCAAAAAAAGTATAATATGACTTTAATGTATGACTATATATCGAATTTGCATAATAATGAATACCAAAATGTAAGGAGTGTAACTAATTTTATAAAAAATAACGAAGTAATTAATAAAGAAGAATGGGAAAATAATAAATGGCCATATTTAACATATAAATATATATTTAAATATAAAAATCCTATAACTAAAAAAAATGATTACTATACGTATGAGTATGTAATTCCAAAATTAATAACATATGATGAAGATATTTCTACCGAATCGAAATTTGTTACTCCTGATTATGATACACATAAGGTTTATGATCATTCACCAATAAATTCTTTAACAATTACTGGATTTAGTGCTCGTAACATTGATACTTTTGGAAAAGAAAGAAATAAAATTTATTCATTCAATACACCAACTGATATTAAAAGAAATATATATTTTAATAATTTAATGCGAATATCTTCATGTTGTAATCATTATTTATTTCCAAATATATTGTTTCTGTTGAATCTACATACACTTCAAATTTTAATAAGAGATAAAACCGCAGTTGAAACTGATTATGTGATTGATAAATTTGATAAACTTCGAGATAAACTAATTCAAACAAATATAGATCATGTTGAAAAAAATGAAAAATATACTCATAATAGTGCTACTACTACTACTACTACTACTATTTCCGATACCTTGACAAATAAAACATATGATAACGAAATTAATAAAATCAATACTTATGCAGAAACATATAAAAACTCAGACCAAACAGAACAAAAAGATGTTGATGAATATGACGAAATGGACAAAGAAATATTAAGACACTTAACCCATAAAAAAAGTTTATTTGATAGTCAAATGCAAGTTTTTAAAAACAAATACGACGAAAAAAATATTTTACAAGATTATGAATTTATTAATTTATGGAAATATAATAAAAACGCAAATATAGTAGAAACATTAAATAATATACCATTACCAAAAATTTATATAAATATTGATGATCCAAAATATTGTCTTTGGAAAATTTTACAACACTCAGGAATGACAGCATTTTCAGAAATACCAACTCCTAACAGAAAATTAGAAGCATGGCGACAGCAAGTAAATTTAAAACAGTTTTATAAACAAAACTTCGATACTAGCATAAGTTTAAAAACATATTCAAAAAAAGATATACATCAGTATCAAATGAAAATATTAAATAAGCCTTATGACAAAAACAAAACTGTTAGTACGCTTAATGAAGACCAAAATCGGAATCAAACGCATGAACAGAAGCAAGAGCAAGGGGAAGATGATTTATATAATTATAAAGACGATTATAACAACGATCATAACAACGATCATAACAACGATCATAACAACGTCCATAACAACGTCCATAACAACGTC
>CABPSV020000242.1:0-14959 GCA_902459845.2 Hepatocystis sp. ex Piliocolobus tephrosceles
AAAAAAAAAAAAAAAACAAACAAAAAACAAATTAATTAAAATATATATATAGTAATGTTGTATAGCAAAGATTTATAGCAATGATATATAGCAATGATGTATAGCAATGATGCATAGCAATGATGCATAGCAATTTAATTGTATAAAGTAAAAAATAAAACGTATGAAAATACGAACCCAATTAAAACACCACTTGTATCACATATATGCTTCTTAGCCTTACTTCATTTATCCAAAATCGTGATAAAATTAAATAATTAATTACAAAATGTAATATTGAGATCGGCATGATAAACATGCTTTTTTTACATTTTCAAACTCATTAAATAATTTTTTTTTTTTTTTCTTTTTTAGTTATGTAAAAAAATATAATTGTATCAGCCATTTCGACACCTGTTCTATATGACTATATATTTTATCTAGTTTATATATAAATATATAATTTCCTTATTTTTAATTCATATAGTTACATATAGATTGAAAAATAATATATTTCATTAAAAATTATTGTTACATTAATATATTATAACTATTATAAATATTCATAAATAATTATAGTAATATATATTTTTGAAATGCATTAAATTATAGTTTATTTATTTTTATTTTTTTTTTTTAAATATGTATATATATATATATATATATATATATATATATTATAAATGGTGTCATATTATTTTCATTTATTAATTAAAAAAAAGAAGAAAAAAAAAAAAATTATAATATTTTTATGGCGAATCAATATATATGGTAGATCAATTCTTTTCAATTATTTACAATTTTTTTTTTTTTTTAACTTTTAAAACAGAAGTAGTTATGTGATATATATGCATGGGGGGAAAATTATAAATATATTAACTTATTTGATTATCACAATAATCAACATTATTACCAAAAATTTAGTAAAACTTATAAAGTGCATAGTTTTATTTTAATGAAACATTTTATTTTAGATATAATAATATAGTAGAACATGCAAAAAAAAAAAAAAAAAAAAAAAAAAAAAAAAAAAAAAAAAAAAAAAAGTTGTATATATAAATAAATAACCGTCACTAAAAAAAATATTTTTTTTTTAAATATTTAAGATTATATTGTAAATAAAAGTTTTTTTTTTTTTTATTATTACTACTACTGTTACCATCACTATTACCATTACATCCTTAGAATTAACGAAATTATAGTATATTCTGCTTTTTTTTTTTTTTTTTTATCATTAAACATAAACAAGTAGTGGTATAATAAAAAAAAAAATATATATATACTTAACTTAACCACAAATTAGCATTTTACCTTATTATAATGTTAGTTTCATAAAAATATTATTATTTTTATATTGAAAAAGGTATTTGTATAATAAAATGCATTATAAGTAAAATCGTGTCAATTAAAAGAAAATAAAAAAAAAGTTAATAAAGGCATAATTGTTTAATTAAAACATTTAAAAAGGTTGAAAAATAGATATAGGTTTTATAAAAAAAGTTATTTTATTCATAAGTAATGAATCATAGTATAACACATTAAAAAAAAAAAAAAAAAAAAAAGAAACAACAACATAGTATAATTACAAGATTACAACACATATTATTTACAAAACATAATTAACAGGAATAATTAAATTCCTAATAATAACGAACCATAAAAAAATATTTTATTAAAAATAATTATTGTGCGCAGTTAACTATTTCAACATATATAGTATATACTACACAACTCTGTGCACATGTATAAATTTGTATGTATTATAATCATAGTTTTATGTAACGTTATATAACAAAATTTGACTATTAATTTTATATGATAATTTGCATTATTATCTGTACTTATTTATATCAAAAGCAGTTTCAAATAAAAAAAAAAAAAAAAAAAGTAAACAAATGATCATAATATATTAAGCTGTTTTATATTTTATCAAAAAATATTATATAAAATTATTATATAAAACAATTAAAATACTTGTTCTTTTCAATGTGTTTTTACCTAATTAGTCATGTATGTGTGTTTTAAAAACGTTATTTTTTATTTTTTTTTTTTTATATTTTTTTTTTTATTATTATGCAATATTATTGTTGTAAATTTTTTTTGCTATGTAACACCATTGTCATTAAATGCTATTGTCAATCTACTTTCTATACATATATACATATATATCAATCTCAATATATTAAGTATGATGAAAAGGTTATATTAACTAAATAACTCATTTACACATACATCCCATTCCAGAACTCCCAAATTAAATATATTAAAATAGCAACATTATTTTTAATAAACAAATATTCCTATTTTATTTAATTCAAAATTTTGCAGTAAAAAAAAAAATAAAAAACATTTCAACTTAAAAAGGTTGCATTATGCATATTTTATTCTTCTTTTTTTAAGCAAGTGTTGAAACAAAATAATAGACACAGCTGTTATAGGTAACAAAAACACTCCCAAATGATTTTCCATTATATTGTGGAACACTACATCATACGATATATGTTTTGCCAATTCAAAATATGTCTTTCCATTTTTTAAAATTTTATAATATAACACTTTTTTTATTTTTTTATATTTTTTATACATATGTTCAACATTTATACAACTTCCTTGTTTATTTTTTTTTTGCTCATTTATAATATGATTTTTAATTTCTTTATATATTTTATATTGCTCAAAAGGATTTTCTTGATCTAAAAAACTCGTCAGATATTCACTTACAATATGTTTTATTTCATCATCATATAACATATTATTTATTAAATCTATAAACTCATTTTTATTCTTAATTTGATCTATTATATTTTTATCTTCTATTATACTATCATAATATAGTCTTTTTATTAATGAACGCATTTTTGTTACTTGCGTATTAAATAAATTATTAAGGAGTAATTGAATTTTTTCTTGCTCATAATTTAATAATATGTTGGTTTCCGCTTCAATATATTTTGTTTTCTCAGTTAACAGTTTTTGCTTTAAATCTGTAATCGTTTTTTTTTCATCTTTTAATGCATTAGCCATTACCTGTTCCACATCTATAGCTTTTTCTTGTAATAAATTATGAAAAATCTCATCATGATTATATATTTTGTCTTTATTTGTTTTTAATTTTACGAAGTCGCACTCATTGGTTGCCACAAAATTTAATGAAGCATAATCATCATCGGTCAAGGAGTTAGACTGTGATAATATCCGTACGTTACATTTTCTCCACAACTCTTGAACTGCACCCTATAAAAAAAAAACATGGTATATATATACATACAACTATATACATACGACTATATACATACAACTATATACATACAACTATATAGATACGACTATATACATACAACTATATACATACGACTATATACATACGACTATATACATACAACTATATACATACGACTATATACATACGACTATATACATACAACTATATATATATATTAATCTTACTCCATTTTGCCAAAACAGTAATAAAATTGAATTGTGAATTGATAATAAAAATGGTACCAAAATAATAATTAACATGTTAATTTTACATTTTATAATTATTTAAATGATATCTTTTTAACATGTAAATGTGACAGCATAAAATAGTTTAATATTTTTTTAAATAAAGCTAAAAATTTTTGTTAAAATATATTTATGTATATGCAACAAATTTTTTTTTTTTTTTTTTTTTTTTTTTTTTTTTTTTTTTTTTTTAATTTATATAGTTATATATAACTTAATTAAACATAAAAATTGTTTAAACAAAATAGAAGTACATAAAAATGATATAGTTCATATTTAAAAAACAGGATGATACACTTTTAAAGCAATATTTAAATAAAAATAGATTAAATAATAATATATGGTTCTTATACGAAAATTTTAAACATTACTTCATACATGCATGTACATATATATATTATAAATATATATTTATATTATATTAAATTGTTTAATTTTTTAATGAAAAAAACATGCAACAGTTTTAAATGGCAAATTCATTCTATACATTTATTTTTTCAACTTAATTTTTTTTTATTTTTTCTATTTTAAGCACAAACGTATTAATATTATGACTATATATATATATAAAAAATCGCACAAGTATAATGACATGCATCTGGTACCTAACCAAATTATAAACGCACCAACATATATAACTTTGCTATATATAACTTTGCTATATATAACTTTGCTATATATAACTTTGCTATATATAACTTTGCTGTATATAACTTTGCTATATACCACAATGCTTGTTCTAATTATAATATAAACATATACTAAACAAAAAATAATTTTTTTTTTTTTATAGATAAATAGAATATAAAATATAATTTTATTTCATTTTTACATATTTATAACATTTTCATGCCAACTGTTGTTTAATTACAGAATTGTAATATATATTAATATAGTAGTTATAATTTTTTTTTTTTTTTTTCCTAATTTTTTTTTTTTTTTTTTTTTTTCGTTGAACTATGTTTATTAATCATTTTTATGCAAAAAATATTCATTTATAGTGCTTAAATAGTATTGTGCAATTTACGTTTATTCTTATTTAACTTATTCATGCTTTAATTATTACATGTTTGTTATTTTATTTTTTTTTTTTTAGATTTATCTTTTTTTCATAATAAACTGGTTGTAACAAAATACTTTATACATAATGCTGTATTAACATCAGTTATCTTAACATTATATTAATAACATTTCAAATAAGATATTACCTTTTAAATGAAAAAAAATTATAAACATTTTATAAAAATATATTTTTAATGAAAAAAAAAAAATATAAACTATAAATTTAAAAAGAACTTGATTATGTGTAATTTGCTATTGTTACATGCGGACGTTGTGACATATATATATATATCACTTTCAAACAAAAATGAAACCTTTATACTGAGCTTATTGCTTTTTTAGTTTTTTATCACATTCTTACCGAACTGGTGCTACTTTGTTTATTTTATTTAAATAAAACAAATTGCTAATATTATTCAATAGTTACTGATTTAATATTATGAAAAAAAAAAAAAAAAAATTGAATAAAACAACATGGTTAATATTTTCTTTTTTTTTGTTCTTTTATAATGTTTACATTTTTCGAATTTAATTAAAAAAAATATGCGCATTCAGTATAATTTTATTACAAAAAATTAATATATATAAATTATATTCGTAACTAATGCATGTTCTTTTGTATACAAACATATATATATTTTTACAAGCTGAATCATAAAAAAAAAAAAAAAAAAAAAAAAAAAAAAAAAAAAAAAAAAAAAAAAGGTGTATGAAAAAACAGCTACAATTTAAAAAAAAACCAATAATATACGAAAGTAATAAAAAAATAAATAATTTAAATGTATATACAATAAATTAGTAACTTTAAATTGTGTAATATTTCATGTAATATCTGATAATATAAATAGTTTATTGCTCAATACAACACATTTTGTAAAACTAAAATGTATCTTTCATTCGGCTATTACCAATTATTAGCACAATGTTTGCGCTTCAAATTAAAAAAAAAAAAAAATTTACATATATATATATATATATATATCTAAAAAGCTGTACATATAAAAAAAAAACATTTAAAATTATACACATAAAAATATGCACTTAAAAATATATATACTTAAATATGTATACACTTGTACAATTACATTTTTATGCTGCATTTCTTTGGTATATTTTTTTTATTATTATAGCTTTGCACTTTTTTTCTAAAATGTATTTTTAAAAATACTTCTGATTTTTGCTTTTGCTTTATTGCTTAATTTTTTTGGAAATAAAATGTTAAATTCGATAATTAAATCTCCTTTTATGTCTGGGTTTAAAAAATGGGGCATTCCTTCACCTTTAACAACCTTTTGAGTTTTAGGTGTAATTATATCATCTATTGTTATACGTATGTTTCTATTATCTAATGATTTTATAACCAACTCAAAACCTGTTAATGCATCATCTAAAGTTATATTACATAAATATATTAAATCATTGTTAATTCTTCTAAAAAGATGATGCGGTTTTACATATACTTTTATATTTAAATTCCTTGGTTTTTCTGTAGGAGAATTTTGGTTGCCTTGTCTAACATATGTAAATGTTGTACCATCTATGATTCCTGGTTTTATAACTATTTCAATTAGATGTTCTTCTTCATAAGCAATAAATGTCTTGTATCTTTTTCTTATAATTTTTACTTCTTTTACACATCCAGTGTATGCCTCTTCCAATGATATATCAAATGGCACATAACTTGTTATTTCTTTATAACTATAATTAGTTTCTGAAAAAAAAAAAAAAAAAAAAAAAAAAAAAAAAAAAAAAACATTTTTTCACTTATGTATAATGAACACATTATCATTTTAAATACTACCGCTTAATACAAATGTAAATACAATTTTAACTATTAATCTATTTTTTCTATTACTAATATTTCAAATGACTGTATTGTATCGATTAAATGTGCAGTAGTAGAAATAAACTGTGTAAACAGCGAAAAGTTTTTACCAAAAATGTTCGTAAAACTAGATTTTCTATTATTTCCAAAAAAACTACGTATGAATGACGATGGATCGAAATCACTATCAGAACTGTCATCATAAACACTGACGTTATCAGATAAACCTGCTTTACCATATAAATCATATTTTCTTCTTTTTTCTGGATCAGACAAAACATTATACGCTTCACATAATTTTTTAAATTGTGTTTCCGCTTTTTTTTTATCTTCTTCATTTAAGTGTTTATCTGGGTGCCACTTCATTGCTAATATTTTATATGATTTTTTTATTTCATTATCAGTGGCATCTCTTTCGAGTCCCATGAAGGTATAGTAGTCGTCGGAGTTCTAATAAAATGATCAGCAAAAAAAAAAAAAAAAAAAAAAAAAAAAAAAAAAAAAAAAAATAACAAATAAACAACAAATAAACAACAAATAAACAACAAATAAACAACAAATAAACAACAAATAAACAACAAATAAACAACAAAAAAACAACGTTGTCTATGTAAACAATAATAAAAATATTAAAACTAATGCATGAACCTATGAAATTTTATAAAAATGTATACTCTTTTATATATTTTTAGTTTATTTATTTTTTTTGCAATGTACTATATAGTTATTTTAATCTAACATGTGTTTTCGTTTTAAACTTTTTACTGCGTGTTGAATCACTGCCACTGTATTTTTCTGCTAATAATCGATCAACAATCGTGCTCTGTAGCCCATTTACACTTTTATCATGCCTTGTTCCATTTTTATTCTAAAAATTGTAAAATGTACAAATATTTTATACATTAATATGTGATGTATATATTAATATTTTTTTATTCATGCGTGTATAAAAAAAACATACAATATTTGTTTTGTTTATTTTAATTAACAACATATTACAAGCATTTACATAATTTATTTCTTTACTTACATAACTATAACGTATTAGTAACGCAAGTAAAAACGTTAGGAAGTATAATTTGGTATACAATCTTATCAATTTTGATCTTTTAATCATGTTGTACTTATAATTTGTTTTATGTAGCACTAAACTTTTTAACAATAGTTAACTAAAAAATGACATGTATAAAATTAATTCTTAGATTAAAAATTTAGAAATTTTTAATAGTAATTTTTATATAATTATCAAACAAAATACAAAATATATGTTAACTTCCAAAATGGTAATAAATATATATGCTACATAATTAGTTAAAACAAAATAAATTAAAAAAAATAAAAATTAGTTAAAAAAAATAAACATGAATTAAAAATAATAAAAATGAATTAAATATAATGAAAAATAAACAAAAATAAATAAAAATAAATAAAAATTCACATAAGTAAACAAAAACTAACATAAGTAAACAAAAACTAACATAAGTAAACAAAAACTAACATAAGTAAACAAAAACTAACATAAGTAAACAAAAACTAACATAAGTAAACAAAAACTAACATAAGTAAACAAAAACTAACATAAGTAAACAAAAATTAACAAAAATAAATAAATTGAATACTATGTAACCAAACATAAAAATAATTTAGTACTCCATCAAAATATTTTTTAGGAGAGTTATAGTTTATATCTAATAATTATGCATTTATATATTACACTTTGTAATTTTTATTTCATAAGCAAATATTCTAAATCCAAAATAACATATATTATAAAATGTTTTTCAAATTTATTAACCATAAAAAATTAAATTCTTGGACTTTTTAAATGAAAACTCTACTTCTTTCAATATTGTAAAACAAAAGCAAAAAAAAGCTATCCTAGTACCTATATATACATATAAATATATATATAAAATATATATTATTGACTATGACGTTTTTTATTTCAAGATAAAATAAACATATAAAACTACTAAATAATTTTAAAAAAATTTAAATGACTAAAAAAAAAAATATATATGTCGTAAAAAAAAAATAATAATGTTTATACAAATAAACTAAAAACACTCTAATATATAATATACAAAAAAAAAAAGTAAAAAAAAATTGATTTATAGTATAAATATTTATACATATTTATAATTTTTTTTTTTTTTTATATAATCATGCCGAATATTAGTGCAAGCAACAATGTTTTAATACAACTGTATACGTTTTACTAATAATAGTTCAATAAATTGTAAAACTTTTTTTTTTTTTTTATTGCCTTATTTTCAAGCAGTAGGTATTATATATAGTTGCATGTTCTTATTTTTATTTATGCATTTTTATTCATTCTTATTCATTCTTATTCATTTTTATTCATTTTTATTCAATTTTTTTTTTTTTTTTTTTTATTGTTTTTTATTTATTTGTTTTACTGTTTAATAAAATTTAATCATTTTTACAACTACAAATATATAGAATTCGTTTAGAAACATAAAAAACATTTATGTTTTATGTTTATTATTAAATAAATTAATGTACATTTATTTTTTATTTATTTAATTATTACATTCAGTTATCTGAAACAATCAGATTACATAATTTATGTTACCAAAATTGCTACAAAACAAAAAAACACACAATATATACTATCATTTTATATGTTCTCACGTCACAAATAAAAATACAATATATAAACACATCAAATTAATTATTATTTTTTTTTTAGTTTTATTTAATTTTAATTTGCAGAATCATACCACCAGATGAAAAAAAAATTGTAAAAAGTATCTAATAAAATGTAGAACATTTTATAATATAGCTTTGAAAATATAAAATAACAAACAAATTACATGCCACCATTATATATATATTTTACGAGCTAATATAGATAATATTTAGAAAGTTCGTAATTGTGTTTTATACAATTCATCACTTGTTATAGTTTTTTTTTTTTTTTTTTTTTTTTCTTTTTTTTTTTCTACAGAGACAACCATTTAGATCATTAACATAGCACAATTGTTTAAAAATATATAAACATAAAATAGTTGGAATAACTACAAATTATTTTTTTTTTTTCTTTCATCAATATTATAAAAATTGAAATAGAAACTTTTTTACCTTTTTGGCCATATATACTGATTGTTTTACATTATGTAATGTCTTATAACATAAATCTTGACATAAATGCTGTAACTTTAGTCAATATATAACAACAGTTAATTAAATTTATATATCTATTTACGCATTAGTAACGTCTTACAAATTACGCATTAGTAACTTCATACAAATTACGTATTAGTAACGTATTACGAATTACAAATTACACATTACGCATTACACATTACACATTACGCATTAATAATTTGTTCATTGAAAAATGCATTTTAATAACCATTCAAACATAAAATGCGATTATATGCGTACAAATGATCATGTGAGAAATGTACCTGCATCCGTGGCTCCAATACATACACATGACAAAACAATAAAAACAAAATTGTTTACTTTTTTAATTAAAGCTATTATTTTAATCATCCTTTTAAAAAATATACATTATTTATATTACATTGAGTAAGTACTATATCACGCATTTATAATATGTTTCTATTGCCTATATTTTAATTTCATACTATATTTTATGCAAATTCTATTTTTATATAGATAAAAAAATGTATAAAAATATATAAATATATATATATATATATATATTTTAATATATATGTATATGTATATAATAATAACCTTACATGACGATAATAAATATAGTAAAAAAAAAAAAAAAAAAAATTGGTAACATCATTTCCATTTGTTTTTTGCAGGAATAATAATGAAGTGCCATTACATAACTCAAAAACGTGTCATGACCAAATAATCACCATATTTAATAAAAGAAATAGTCACCAAATTCATCAAACTATAGTAAGACACTTGCTAGAACTACCTGACGATGAGGAACAATCTTGGTCGCAAACTTTAGTGTTATTTAATGTAGATGAACTGAATAATATTGACCATATTTTTACCCAAGAAGAACTTGAAGAAAAAACTACAAAATTATTACACAATTTTTTTGATTATACTACTACAACATATGCAGATTTTATAGCTGATTATAATAAAGAATGGTGTTATGAAATGTGGAATGATGTGTGGTGTAAACAAGCGGAAATATATAACACTGAAATTCATAACATATTAAATAATATCTGTATACCCATGTACTTTAAAGTACAGTATATATTAAAAACATTTAATATACTATTGTATAAATTTAATAATTATTTACAATATGTTAAATATGAATGGGATTTAAAAGATGAACCAGAACATTATTTAGAGAGGTAAACAAAAAAGTTATTTTACAATCTTTTTTTTGAACAAAAGTATCCTAAAGCATTAACAGCAATGCAAATGATTATATAACCTATCTATGTGTGAAACTTATATCTAAAACTTATTTGTACATATAATTCTTAATGCATATATATATATATATATATATATATATATATATATTCGTATTACTGTTATATATGCTAACTACTATGAAATCATGAGTAGTTTTATTTTTATACGCATGGTAATATGCTAAAGTATGTCAAATTTTAATTATAGATTTTTAAAAGAGTTTTACATATTAGTCTCAAAAAAAAATATAAAAAAAAAAAAAAAATATAAATGATTATCCAACTTTTGTTAAAACATTAATATTATAATTATTGTTTGTACTGGTGATAAATAGTAATGCTATTATCTCCACATAAAACCTTTTTTATACAATTTCATTTTCTTTCATTTACTTTGATTTGTTTTTATATGTAAAAATATTGTTGAAAAAATTAGACTTCACTTGTATTTACTATTTGGGTTCTGTCTCGTTCATTCTATATATATAATATATGCGCGTGCCACGAGTATAGTACTCACGAGCAAAGGCATTTTTTTTTTTTTTTTTTTTATAAATCCTTTTATTTCGTTCATTTATCTCTTATACGCATTTTTTTTAATGATGTCTCAAAAAAACAAAATACAAAATTTTCAAAATTTGTGCAACCACAAAAAATAGACACATACAAAAAAAAAAAAAAAAAAAAAAATGCGTTATAGACTTTTACATAATTCTAATGCAATTATTGTTCAATGCGGAGTATGTATAACGATATTCGTATCATTTAATTAAAAAAAAGTGCACGCGTATTCTAATTTTTTTTTTTTTTTTTTTTTTTTCATTACTTTTAAAGTTTTTTTTTTTTTAAATAAAATTATTTTTTCAAAATCAAAATTTTTTTTTTTTTTTAATTATTTATTTTTATTTTTTTTTCATTTTTTTTTTATATTTATATTTTTTCTGTCTAAAAATTAAAAATAATTTTTTAATTTTAAAAACTAAAAAAAGTTAAAAAAGCAAATAAATCAATTTTGCAAATATTAACAGAACAAAATTTAAGAATACAAAATAGCATAACTTTAAAATTTCTTTTTTTTTTTCTCTTTTTTTTTTTCTCTTTTTTTTTTTCTCTTTTTTTTTTTTTCCATTTTTTCTATTTTTTCATTAAGTGATCCACTATTTGCTTGCATATTATTTTTTCTTTTCTTTATTTATTTTATTTTATTTTTTTTTATATTTATTGCGAAATAATTAGTACTTTACAAGAATTCTGAAAATGATTGGACTCTCAACTATTCCTTGCATCCTATGGAACATATTCCTTTATGTAGTGGAGAAAACGTTGAAATTTCACGCAGAGGTGGATGATTTGTCGTTTTTGGCCGTTGCCATGTTTTTATTAATGTTATCTACAGTTATCATTGTAAGATAAAAAAAAACTATTAAACAGTTTATAAAAAGCTGTGTATCTACATATTTACTTAAAACTACTATTTAATTATACATTTCCATACATGTATAAGCATATATTATTTTTATACTTATTTTTATTACAGCATAAAAACACGTATAATTACGAGAACTCTTTATATGATAACCCAATGCGAGCTTTTTTACGTGGTAGAGGTGTGGTGTTTCCAGATGAACAAGATCAAGAACCTGAAATATATATACCAGAGCCCAAATTACGAATAACACCCAATGGAGCTGAAATAATATATTGGAATCCAGTGGAATGCGATTTAGAGTAAAAAAAAGAAAAAAATAGATAAAATATAATGTTGGGCTGGTGTATATATTAAAAATATGTTCATATTGTTAAAGCTCACATAATATATATGTATATTAATATGTAAATTAATTTCTTTTTTTTAAATATCTCAATATTATTATAACAATTTTTTTTTTTTTTTTTTTTTACTTTATTCAAATTACCAACAAAAGTTTTTGAATCTTATATATTATATATACATTTTACAATAGTACCAGACTTTTTCCAGCTTTGCAACATCATCATATTACAAAATTGCATAAGTATTACTAATGTTATGAAAACGCATATACACTCATTTTTTTCCGTTTTTTATTTTACATTCTAATAGAAACTTTTTTTTTTTTTTTTTTTTTTATTTTTTGAACATGAGAATTATATAAGTGGTTTTTGAATAACGTTGACCACTTTTGTACATTATTTTATGATACATAATATACATATATCGTGATGTGTTTTATTCATTATACCGTGCTGTGTTTTTAGTTGCCTTTTTTTTTTTTTTTTATTATTAAACTGTTAACGCAGTTAAAAAAAAAACAAAAAAAAACAAAAAAACCCCTTAAAAAAATAAAAAAAAAATGCATGTGTAAAACATATTTTGATAAAATATATGTAATAAACACATTACATATATGCAGCAATAGTAATAAATATATATAAACCAAATGCACTTTTCTCATAATGTTTCTGATGATGCTTTTGAAAATATTTTAAAAAACATAATACGAAACTTATACAATCTTATATGTTACATGTTTCAAGTTTTATGTTTTATAAAATAGATGACTAAATTAAAAAAAATAGTTTACATTTTGTAAATTTTTAGTTTATAAAAAAATACTAAGTTGTTCAAAATATTTTACACCAACATGTGATCACCAATCATATAAAAATAATTAACAACAGTATGTAACATAACACATATAAAAAAAAAAAAAAAAAAAAAAAAAAGCAGTTTTGTTTAAATTTATAATATTTTAAAATCTCATTCATTCATGTTTTTAACTTTTATTATCTGTAATATTGTCTTCATTTTTACAAGTATCATCAATTGTTATTTTTGTCATGGTTAAATAGACATATTTGTGCAGATGCATTATTACTCAAGATGACTATAATAAGAATCATGTAATAACCAATTAAAGATTTTATTCATGTAAGAACTTTCTTTTATCTCATATATTCTATATCGTTTTCTTTTACATTTTTTTTTTTTTTTTTTTACATATTTTTCTTATTTATTTAGCATTCATGTTTAGTGTGCATAACCTATTTACCTTAATCTATTCGCGACTAATATCATGTTATTGTGTTACATACATCACTGCTTTCTTCGTCTTCATGTGACTAATTTCATTTTTAGTATATTTTTGTTCCTACACATATAAAAAAAAAAAAAAAAAATAAATAGTCCAAACAAATTTTGTTTTTAGCATTGAAATTTAAAAAAAGATTATGAATAAAATAATATGTATATTGAAAAAAAAGTGGAGAAATACAATTTATTTTGTATCCCACACATATATGCGTATATATATATATATATATATAAATTGTAGCGCATATTTTTATGATTAATATGCGCGTTATTATTATGTAATAGTCGTCACATTTAATACAAATTATTAATTAATAAATACATGTTAAAACATATCGTATACTTTGATTTTATGTTCTATATCGCTCTTATATATTTTCCATTTTTGCATGTTTAACATTTTTCCATACGCTGTATCAGTTCAACATATCTTATGTAAAATACAGATGTATAAATATACGTTTTTAAAACATTTAATAAGAATCTATTTCTTATAATTACATATAAATTGTTAAAACACTCATATTTATTAAAAAAATATAAAACTAAATCTAAAAAATAAAAAAATGCGTTATAAAAAGTGCTTAACACATTTTTGTATTTTTGCACTTATCAAACATAGAATTGTGTTCTAAAAATCCATTGCATTTTGTACAATATATTTTTGTTTTAAATGTCAAAATTACATTAAAAATAAAAATTATAACTTACGTGATTACTACATGTAAGATAAATTACTAACTGTATATAAATGAGTTTTACTAAAATCTTTAATTGTAATTTTTTTATTTTTTATAATATGGATATTATCAATATATTTTTATTTTTAAAATTTTTTTTTTATTTCTTTATACATTTGTTTATGTGTTCATATCTTACTATTTTAATTCTTCTAAAAAGTCAGTAGGTCCACCACCATATTTTTCTTTAATTTGGCGACGACGTTTTTCTCTACTATCATAAGATTTTTTGATAAAATCATCCATCTCATCTCCATCATCAATTTCATTTTTTTTCTTGTGACATCCATTTTCACACTCTTCCTTCTATATATTTAAAAAATATACATAAACATTTTATTAACGATTAATTTCACATAATTAAGAATACATATAAAAA
>CABPSV020000243.1:0-21429 GCA_902459845.2 Hepatocystis sp. ex Piliocolobus tephrosceles
AATTATTTCGGCTTTTTCAATTATTTCGGCTTTTTCAATTATTTCGGATTTTTCAATTATTTCGGCTTTTTCAATTATTTCGGCTTTTTCAATTATTTCGGCTTTTTTAATTATTTCGGCTTTTTTAATTATTTCGATTATTTCAATTTTTTTAACCTTTTCAACCTTTTTAACCTTTTCAACCTTTTTAACTTTATTTTATTTTTTTGTGTTAACATAAATCCCTAACTTGGTAATAACATACAATTTTTCAGTGCTAACTTTTACTTTTTTTTTTTTTTTATTTTATTTTTTTAAAACACTTTCTCATTAATGCTTAGTCAAATTTTGTTGTAGATAATTTTTTAATTCCCCTACTGACTAAGCCATTCAATAAAATTTAATTTGAGGAACATCGAAGGAGGTCTCATAGTTAATGATAATAAAAAAATAAAAAATAAAATAAAAAATAAAATAAAAAATAAAATAAAAAATAAAATAAAAAATAAAATAAAAAATAAAATAAAAAATAAAATAAAAAATAAAATAAAAAATAAAATAAATAAATGAACAAATAACAGTAACGGGAAAAACTACATTTGTATGTAAAAGTATATATTTAATTGTATGACTTTTATTAGTTTTTATTTTTTTTTTTTTATTTTACTTTTTTTTTATTTTTTGTTTTTACTAACAAATCGAAAAATGAAGTAACATTTTAACAAAAGTGAATGAAGCAAAAAAAAAAAAAAAAAAAATATATATATATATATATATTTCGTATGTATGTATGTATGTAGAGATCACCCGTAGGAAAAATGTACAACAAATTTAAAAATCACATAAAGTGACAAACAATATAATAAGATTCAAATATATACATTTACATACATGTATATGCATTTATAGCACATATTTGTGAGCTGTTATTTTTACTATGAGTAACAAAAACCGAAATAAGGGTTCTATAAGTGTGTGGAAAAAGGAGTTAGGACCAAGTTTGAGTGATATATTTTTAAAAAAAGATATAATAACTAATATAAAAACTAATTCAGATGAAAAAAATGATAAAAATATATATGTTAAGTGTAAAAAAAATAACAATATAAATGTTACTAATGCTATATTAAATAAAGAAAATAATATAAAAACACAAAATAAGTTCTTTGATTTTATAGCTAGAGATACATTTAATTATGATCAAAATATTACTTGTTTTCCAAACTATATGCATAAATCATCTTTAGGTATAAAAAAAAAAATTGATATATGTGATGTTGTAATAGAAGTTCGGGATGCTCGTTTGCCTTTTACAAGTACAAATGAATTTATTATTGATAATATAAAAAAAAAAGTTGAAAATAATAGTAATAAAAAATATATAATAGTATTAAATAAAGTAGACTTGATATCCAAAAAAATAGCATTAAAAGCTAAAAGTTTAATTGAAGAACAAACAAATAATACAATTTGTTTATTAACATCAGCAAAATATAATAAAAATATAAGTAAAATTAGAGATATATGTAAACAAATAAAACCTAAATTTAAAAGTTTTGGTATTTTTGCTATAATATTAGGTCTACCAAATGTAGGTAAATCAAGTATAATAAATTCATTTAAGAATATAACATATAATTTGTCTAAGTATGGACATAAAAACAATAAAATAGCATATGAAGTAAATGGAAAACATGTAAAAACTAATGTCTTAGCTGGTACAACAAAAATAATTGAACAATATAAAGTTTCAAATAATCCATTATTATATCTTATTGATACACCTGGTATATATTTACCTAAAATGAATGATAAAGAAATAACTTTAAAATTAAGTGCGATAGGTAATACATTAGAATATAAATATGATCATATGTATGTTGGAGATTATATTTTATTTATATTAAATAAATATAAATATTACGACTATGTTAAATTATTAGGTTTACAATACCCAACAAACGACATACGATATGTTAGTAATATTATAGCAACAAAATTAAATTTATTACGGAATTATACATACTTAGATATTAATGGTGGTTGTAGATATTTTATTGATATGTTTAAATTAGGTTTATTAGGACATGTATGTTTAGACATTGTACCAAATAAAGAAGATTTCATTACTTATTTTGATTTTAAATCTGAAGAACCATTGGCTACGAATTTGCAAACGAACCCTTCTCCATTTAGGGGTATCACCTGAATTATACAACTCTTAAAAATTATCACCTTTTTTTTTTTTTCTTTTTTTTCTTTTTTTTTTTCTTTAATTTGCATTAACACTTATTTGAATCTTTGACAAAACTGCTCTTTCTAGAGTTTACAGTATATACATGCATATGTACGGGTATATATAAATTTTTACACTTTTCTGTTTTATTTGATTATGTATTTTTTTTTTTTTTTTGCCTCTTTATCTATGGAAATCTTCGTGTCCATCCCCTCTCCTCACTTATTTATTTATTTATTTATTTTTTTTTTTTTTTTTTTATTTTTTTTTTTTAAACTTTTGTTCAACCGTTGTTTTGTTTTTACATATTTATACACTTTATTTACTCATTTTTTTTTTTTTTTGTCATATGCACCAGCACAATTTTAAACATGACATATTATATTTTTAATTCAATTTTATTAAAAATAAGTTTTTTTTAAAATGAAGCATTTTAAAAAATAAGAGACGCCACACAGTGTCTCTTGGTAAACATAACAAAAATAAATCGATCTGTTAGCAAAACGAAAAGGAGAAAAATAAAATAAAATAAAAATAGTTTTGGAAAATTAACAAGATGGTAAAAATAAATAAATAAAAATAGATAAATAAAAATAGATAAATAAAAATAAATAAGTAAAAATAAATAAGTAAAAATAAATAAGTAAAAATAAATGGGAAAGAAAAAAAAATAAAGTGAACGACAAAAAGCGTTCAAAACGGTAAGGGTAAGTAAGAGTGATAAAAATGAAATGCAAGCAAAAATACAGGAATCAAGGTAATTTATGATTAAAAATAAAAAAAACATTTGTTTTTCATTATTTTTACGTATTAACGAACAAAAACTTTTAAAAAAAAAAACACCTTTTCCATTACTGCCATAAAAAAAAAATAAAAAATTTACTAAAAAATATATATATATATATACGGAGAGACAGAAAAACACATTAACAACTGTATATACAAATACCTAGTATGTATGTACGGATGTATGTACGGATGTATGTACGGATGTATGCACGGATGTATGTATATATATACCCATTAATTTTTGACAACTGTCATAAATGTAAATGAATCAGGAAATATGTACACATAAACATAAGCACATATGTTTCATAAGTACATGAATAAAAAAATTGTAAAACTGGAAGACCTCCCCCCCCCCAAAAAAAAAAAAAATATAAAAAAAAATAAAAAAGTACAGCACTGACATAATGACGTAAAGGTTCACTCACTACCCATTAAATAAAAATAATTTAAGAACTCTATCTCAATTTATAAAAAAAAAAAAAAAAAAAAAAAATAATAATAATAAAATAATAAAAAAAAAAAATAATAAAATAAAAAAAGATATACTTGTATTATTGGTATATGCAAAATAAGATAAAGGTAAAAAAAAAAAAACCAACAATTTTGAAATTTTTTTTTTTTTTTTTTTTTTTTTTTTTTTTAAGAGGAGATTATAAAACCTAAAAATCTGCATCCCATCCTGTGTCATTTGAAATTGAACCATCTTCGTCATCTTCATCTTCATCATCATCGACATCTTCCTCTTCAATTTGATTAATGTCAATATCTTCTGCATAAGTTTCCCCTTTAGATACTAATGGAGGATCAAGTAAACGTCCAGCTAATTTATCCCAATTAAAATCAGAAAAAAAAGGATGTTCTTTTATATCTTTAAAACCATTAATAGAACAACCTATTCTTCCTTGTGGTAATCTACATAATAATCGTTTCATTAAATTTATAGTATATTTATCAGTAACATAATCAGGGAATGTTAATTGTCCAGTTAGTATATCTCTAAAAATTTCTAACTGATCTTCTTGATCATTACCAAAAGGTAAAGGTCCACATATAAATTCATATAAACAAACACCTAATGCCCATATATCTACTGTACAACCATATCCTTTCCCTAATATAACTTCAGGTGCCATATAATGTGGTGTACCTATTAATGTATATGCTCTTGTTTGTATTTTTTTAGCACAACCAAAATCAATTAATTTAACATAACCTTGTTTATCTAATAAAATATTTTCTGGTTTTAAATCTCGATAAACAATATTACGTTCATGTAAATATTCTATAGCTAAAATAAGTGAACCTAAATAAAATTGAGATTGTGATTTTGATAATAAACCTAATTTTCTAATAGCGTCATATAATTCACCTCCAGTTACTAATTCTGTTAAAAAATAAAAATATTTTGCATCTTTAAATGTTCTTACTAATCTAACAATAAATGGATGATCATTTTCAGCTGTTATTTCTCTTTCTAACATTATATTTGTTTGTTGATTTAATTCAATTATATTTTTTTTACTAACACATTTTAATGCATATCTTATTTTTGTTGGTATATGATTAACTAATTTAACAGTACCAAACGTTCCTCTTCCTATTATTCTTTCTGTTTGCAGTTCATCCATTTCTACTTTAGTATCTTGCATTTTTATTCTTTCTTCTAAATGTGCTAACATTGGTCCTTCAACAATTTGTAAAAAAACTTTTTTATCAACAAACCAACATTCCAAATCATTTACTTTACTTATAACTGAAGCAGTCCTAGGTTCATCATATAATAAAGCTCTTTCACCAAAATAATCATTTTTACCTAATGTTCTTAATCTTTTATTATTTTTTATTACTTCTACTTCGCCATGTTTTATAATATAAAAACGAGAACCAACTTCTCCCTCTTGAATAATATAATCTCCTTCTTCATATCTAGTAGTACGAAATGCTTCAATAAACATATTACATTGTTTTTCACTTAAATAGCGAAAAATATACATTTTTTTTATAATAGTTTTTTTATTATTATAATCAATAGAAGCATCAATATTATTATTTCCTAAACAATCAGATAAACACGATTCAGTTATTAAAGCTATTTTACAAACTTCTAAAGATTTAACAGTATGTTGAAATTTTAATTTATGATTTAAAACATATTGATCTCCAAAAGATTTTCCTCTTGTTAATATACCTATAGATCTATCATCTAAAAACAATTCTACTCTTCCTTCTAACACTATTAAATATCGAACTGATTTTACCTTATCTTTATTTAAAATAAAATAATTTGCTGGATAATCTCTAACTATAGCTGTATCAGCCAAATCATTTAATTGTTCTCCATTAAAATGTTTAAAAATTGTACTTTGTTGTAAGGCTTCTGTCATAATATTACGAAATAAAACTACTTGTAAATTTCCTAATACAACATTAAGTAATTTTCTACATATTGATGCACACGCAGTCGTTTCTTTTGCGACGACCGTTGCACTTCTGGGTTCGTCATACAATAACGCTCTTTCTCCAAAGTAGGATCCCTACACAAGTGGACAAAAAAAAAAAAAACAATATGCATATATGTATATATGTAGTATTACATAATCAACAGCGAATAATGTAAAAAAAAAAAAAAAAAAAAAAAATGGATTAAGATATGACACAACAACAAGAATAAAATAAAGATAGTGGATATATTTGTATGTACGTATGTATGTATCGTGTTGGAGGGATTACTTTTTTAAGAGTTCTAATTTCTTTATCGTTAATATAGACTGTAGCTTTACCTTCCTTTAAAATATATAAAACATCACCATAATCTCCTTGTTTAACTATAGTTTCACCTGGTTTAAAATTCTGAATAACACATGCATTAGTAATCATATTTTTTTGTGCTTCAGTTAACATATCAAATACAGATACACAATCTATAAAACTTCTATTTTCATTAAAATTCCTATTGGACAATTGTTTTAAAGTTGCTCTAAAGGTACTTCTTTGTACACCCCATAAAGAACCATTTGTTTCGGCAACAATCGTAGCACTTCTTTGCGTATTATGTATCAAGGCAGCTTCTCCAAAGGAGTTACCTTTACTTAGTGTTTTCACATGATTCTCATTTACATACACATTAAATTTGCCACTGTTTATTATAAAAAAGTAGGAGCCTTTAAAAAAAAAAATAAATGGAGCGGTAAAAATATGAACAAATATATATGTACGTATATATGTATTGACACTTTTTTTTTTTTTTTTTTTTTTTTTTTTTTTTTTTTTTTTTTTTTTTTGCAGTTTCATACCTTTTTCTCCTTGTTTTATAACCATATCTCCACTTTTAAAAATAAAAAACTGCATATAATTTGATAATGTTAATATCTCATTATCATTCAATGTACTGCAAACTAAGTTATCTTTTAACGATTTTTTTATCATCTCTACATCTTCAGGTAGTTTTTCTCTTAATTCTAAATGGTCCTAAAATGGATTAAAAGGTATACACATAAATATGTATATATATGGGTGCCAAATACTTATTGATAAATAAATAGTTTTCACAATTTTAATAAGAAATAATAAACAGATATTTACATGTGCACATACGTATGTACATGTACACACACACATAATCGTTTTATTTTATACCTCCATTAATGCATCCTCCCCCGAAAATTCATCATTACTGAAAATAGCTTTTTTCTTATTCCTTTCATTTCTAAAATAAAATAAAATAAAATAATAAATAAATAAATAAATAAATAAATAAATAAATAAATAAATAAATATATATATATATATATATATAAAATGCAATAATTCACATTCTATGTAAGTAAAATATTATACTAAAAATGGGTATGTTTTTTGTGTTTCAAAGTGTGTTCGAGTGTGTGTGTAAATATTAGATAATAAAAAAAATTACAACATTTCGAAAAAAGGAAGATGTTTCTATACATAAATATGCATATGTATGCATCATGTTTATATGTCTATGCATAGATTTTAATATAAATCTTGTTCCCATTAACTAGTTGTATGAGCCAGATAACACTACATACATAAATACATACGCATATATATATACGTACGTATGTGCATATAAACGCACGCAAGCGAACTATGTTTTTTTTCTTACCCTTTTTTTTGAAGATTGTCAGCGTCATCCATTATTTTAACTACACTACGTACTTTAATTTCTCGTATACGGACTTTGAAACAAGTATAATAATATATATATATATATATATATATATATATATACGTATATATAAACGTGTGTATATATATGTAAATGTTTATGTTCGGAAAACGAATGTTTTCATATATTCTAAAATTTCAATCATTAAAACAATAAAATAAAAAGCATTAATTAGAAAAAAAAAAAAATTAAATTAAATTAAATTACATAAATAAAAAAAAAAATATATATATATGTATATATAAATGTATATATAATTAAATAAAATTAAATAAAATTAAATAAAATTAAATAAAATTAAATAAAATTAAATAAAATTAAATAAAACTAAATAAAACTAAATAAAACTATATAAAACTAAATAAAACTAAATAAAACTATATAAAACTAAATAAAACTATATAAAACTAAATAAAACTAAATAAAATAAAATAAAACTAAATAAAACTAAATAAAATAAAATGAAACTAAATAAAATAAAATAAAGCTAAATAAAGCTAAATAAAATCAAAATATTCGAATATTAACAAAAATTCCCGAAATCTGTCGAGAGGAAAAAACAAAAAACAATATGTGGGAATATATAAGTATAGCATATATATCAGCAAAAAAAAAAAAAAAAAACTAATAAATTAAAATTGCAGCGTGGAACAATAGAAAATAAGGAATGCAAAAAAAAAAATAATAGTGTTTTTTTTTTTTTTTTTTTTTTTTTTTTTTTTTCTATTTTGGTTTGTTCTTTTTTTTTCTTCTTCGTTTTTTACTTCCTGCTTCGTTTTTTACTTTCTACTTCATTTTTTACTTTCTGCTTCATTTTTTCTTTCTGCTTCTTCTTCTTTTTTTTTTTTTTTTTTTTCTGCTTCGCTTTTTTTTTTTTTGCACTTCGCTTTTTTATTTTTTTTGATACGTTTCTTTTTTACTTATTTTTTGTTCATGCTTTTATTTATGATGTATATATTTTATGTTGGTTTATTTTTTTAGTTAAAGATTAATTAATAAAGATAATTTTATTATGATTACCAATTTTAATAATTACTCTCTTATTTTATCTCCAAAAAAAAAAAAAAACATGACCTTATTTTTAACTTATGATATAACATTCATACTAGACAAACATTTCAAAGAATTAATTCAAATTTATATTATGTGTAGATTGTAAAATGATTTTATATTTATATGTAACACAAAACACAGTGTTTATGTTTATCTATATATATGTGCAAATATGTTAAATCATATTTGTTATAAACAGTTTTTTTTTTTTTTTTTTTTTTTTTTTTTTTTCTATCCCATATGTGAAATATATATTTATTTCATACTATATTTTTATAAAGGCTTTTAACATAGTTTGTTTATTATAATTTTATAATTTGTTCTTAATATATTAGAAAAGAGCAAACCATTTCTTTTTTGTAAAATGAAACACTTGTTTTTAAATGAATTCTTATGCACCTGTTTAAATATTACATCAACTACTTTGTGTTATAGTGTGCTCATCAATAATAAAAAAATTGAAGTAGTGAACTGTAGATTGCTATAATAAACCTTTTTTTTTTTTTCCTATAATTTTTTTTCAATATTTTTTTCAATATTTTTTTCAATATTTTTTTCAATATTTTTTTCAATATTTTTTCCAATATTTTTTTTTCAATATTTTTTTTTAGTATATATACAAGTACACATATTTGTCGAAGCACACGTTGCAAATTCGAATTAAATTATTGTGTTATATTAAAAATGTTGTATAAAATTTAACAAATAATGAACAAAATGTTAAAACAATACAATTAAAAAATAAGAAAAAAAAAAAAAACACATCAAAAAAATTATGCTAAAGGAAATAACAACATTAATAATATATACTCACGCACTTACTTATATATATATATATATATATATCCATATGTTGTTATTTTTTGTTGCCTACCTAGCCAATTAATTTAATTTTGACTTCAGATGTATTTAGTTTGTTCGACATATTTTTTTGGTATTGCTTTGACAGCAAGTAGTAAAAGTATTTATTTGTGATTTTTTGTTTATTGAAAGCCTAAAAAAAAATAAAAAAAAAAAAAAAAAAAAAAAAAAAAAAAAAAAAAAATATATATAGATAAAGGACAAGCAAAAAGAAAATACTATTTATTATGTAATTGTTGTGTTCATAAAAATAAGTAACTCACAAATATATATATATATATATATATATACAGCAATGTGTATGTTTTATATCTCAAACATGTGCATTGAATTTATTACATGTGTTATGTTTAGGATATCCACATTTTCCAGAATGTCCATATGCTTCATAAATAATGGTATAAAAACATTATAAAAGCTGACATTATTAAATGATAAATAAGACAAAGATCTCAATAATAAAGTAAGAGTAGATATATTCATAAAATATACATGTTTGCATATATATATAGATAATAGCTGTAAAAGAGTATATCTTTTAACTTTAATATGATTATATACATTGTTTGTTTGATTTTTTTCTAAATTATTATTAGTATACACACTTCCTTTTTCATCACTCATTTGTTTATTATCGTTTAACCACAAATAACTATTATATATAACATTTCTAATGGTATGATTAAATCTATTTTTTTTAATTGTTTTTTGTTTGGTAAATTTTAATAATGTAGAAAAAAAGGTTGCTAGTGTTTTAGCTGTACAAAGATTATTAATATATAAGTCAACTATTCTATGACTAAGATTATAAATAAAATTTTTTTTATAATCGGTATTATTACTATGTAATAAAAAAATTAAAACATTTTTTATTTCAATACTATCAAAATTATTTATTATATAATTTTCATTATATTTAATAATATTTAAAATTCGATTATGTAATATATTTATATTATGCATATTATGATGTACATTTAATGATAACATATTATCTATTATATAAAATATATGTCCTATATAATATTTATTAATAAATAATAATTTTTTTTTGTATTCGTATATTTCGACATTTTCAGCATTTTCGACATTTTCAGTATTTTCAGTATTTTCGACATTTTCGACATTTTCAGCATTTTCGACATTTTCGACATTTTCAGTATTAACTTTTGTATTACAATTACTGACATTATCATAGACATTATCATTGACATTATCATTGACATTATCACTGACGTTATTACTGACATTATCACTATTAGTATCTTTAGTTACGACATTCAAATTATAATCTACATTTATGTATGTATTGTCTAACTCTTGGTTTAACTCTTTAGCAATTTTTATAAGATTCTTAAGAGAAAAGTCATAATGTAAATTTTCCTTCATAAAATTATTATACAAATTTATTAATTCAATCTCATTATTTGTATTTATATCATTAGAAACAAGTTTTTCATTTTTTATATTTTTTTTTTTATAATCATCTTCTATAAATAACTTATACCAAGTTAAAGTTTCTGAGTTATTAAACTTACAATTTTTTTGTTTATCTTCTTTTAAAGGTGTAATAATATTAATATCAAGTTTTTGTACTAATTTTATATTTTTTTTATTTGTAGTATTATAGTTTACAAAAAAAGAATAAAAATTTAAACCATCAACATATAAACGATTTCGAAAAAATTTGTAATTGTTTCTATTTATGTTTTCAATTTCGTCTATATATATTTCATCGCTATACGTAGGATCATGTTCTGTATATAAAGAGTTATCTGATCCTTTTAATATTTTTTTTTCATTCAATTTTTCCCCTTCCTTTATTAATTCATTTTTACCAACCTCCGTGAATAGCTCATTTTTGTCAGTATTTTTTATTGATTGATTTTTTTTGTAGAATGTTTTTTGCTCCATTGTACTTTTATTCAAATTATTACTTATATCATTTATGTTACCTACCCCCTCATAACTTTTATAATTATCTTCCCATTTTGTTATATTAATCATCAAATCTTCATACAAATATTTATTAAATGTTATGTTTTCTTTTTTATATAAAGCGTATATATGTGATAACATACATAACTCGAAAAGATTTGCTTTTTCGTTGTATATATTTTGATTAATTTTTTTAGTCAAAAAGGAAAATAAACTTTTATCAATAAAATTTAAATTATGTAAAAAATTTAAAATGTTAATTAAAAAAAAATTATTAAAATGATCAAACTCTTCAGTTATTAATTGAATAATAGGATAAATATGGTAATTTATATTTTTATTACTATTGGTCATAGTATGTACATTATCATCTGCGTTTTTTAAAAGGTTCAAACATTCGATATATTTATATATAATTATTGGCTCAGTTACATTATTTATTATATATTCTTTAATACTATTATATAGAGTTATGTTTTTAATATTTAAAAATGAAAAATAATAAAATATCATTAAAAAATAATTTATATTTTTTTCATTTAATAATATTTTTAATTTTTTGTCATTATTTAATAATAAAATATCAAATAATGAGTTTAAATTTTTTAAAAAAATCAAATCATAAATCTGTTCTTTATAACATAAATATATTACTAAAAATATATCAACAAATAATATATTTTTTTTTTTATTTATTTTATCAAATTTATTATTTTCTGTTAATAACTGATTTATCATTGCTTTGATTTCGTTTATATAAATATTTTTAGTCTCTTTGTTGTGTTCACCAGTTAAAATTGTTAAAACTAAATTACTAATATATCCCTTTTCATTTTTATTATTCATTTTCAGAAAATCTGTTACTTCTTCAGGTACACATGTTTTGTCCTTGCTATTGCTTCCATTATTGCTTCCATTATTGTCGCCGTTATTTCCGCCGTTTTTTTCGCCCTTATTTCTTCCATTATTTCTGCCATTATTTCCGCCATTATTTCCGCCGTTATTTCCGCCTTTATTTCCGCCGTTATTGCCACTCCGCTTGTGATTATCATCGAGCTTTCTCTCACCCTTGTCCTTCCCTTTACTATATGTATCCACGTTTTCATAAGATTTATTCTTTACCTTATTCTTTTTTTCATCAGTAATTGTGTTTTTTTTACTAGAATAATATACTTTTTTTATTAATTTGTGTCTTCCACTTTGTTTTAATTGGTTATGTTTAACAATATTAAAAAAATAATTTTTTTTTATAAAAATATTTCTTATAAGCATTTTTACCTATATATATATATACACACATACATAAAGATATATATCTTCAATGGTATAATCGTATAATCCTATAGTATACACATTAATAAACAAGATATATTTATAATTATACTTATGTATTCGTTAATAATGAAAGATGCATAAAAATATAAAAAATTGTACATCCATATATAAATACTTCCCCCATACAATTAAAAAAAAAAAAAAAAAAAAAAAGTAGGAACAAAAATAAATAGTAGGGTGTAAAGAGAAATAATTTTTATGAAAATAAATACAAAAATAGTGTTTATATATATATTTTAACCTATGCCCTTTCCAAAATATTATCAATTAAATTGAAATCGACAGCCTCCTGCGCATTAAGATATTTATCCCTTTCTAAAATCTCTGATATATAACTCGTTTTTTTTTCTGTATTTTTTGCAATAATATCAATAACTTTTTGTTTCGTATTTTTTATTTCTTGATTTTGTATTTCTATATTCGTTGCTTGGTTAAAAGGAATAATCGATTGTGATTGTTTTAAACAAAATGAAGAATTCTTTAAAGAGAATCTATACCCTTTTTTTCCACTACTTGCTAATATACAAGCTATACCGTAAGCTTTACCTAAACAATATGTATAAACATCTGATGATATATAATTAATAACATCTACGATTGATATCACATCTGTTATTCCATTCAAATTAATTATTTTATTATTATCGAAATCACCTGTACTGTTAATATATAAATGGATAGGTTTTTTTTTAGATTCATATTCCAAATATAATAGTTGTGAAATGATCTGTTCAGATATATTAGGATATATAGGTGAAGATAAAAAAATTATTCTTTTCGATAACAACAAAGATGGAATATTAACATTATATTTTTGGTAGTCATCATAAAATCTTAATTTTTTTTTTAATCTTAAATTGTTCTTTTTATTCAAAATAAAATTATATTGTTTTACATCTTTTCTACATAGACAAAAATTTATATAGAGTAATATGAGAAACGAAAAAAAAAGTAAGGGGGAAATAGTGTTCATTTTTTTTTTTTTTTTTTTTTTTTTTTTTTTTCACATAGTACACTTATATGTATACATGTCAAAACTGGTACATTAAAATGACACTGTATTAAAAATAAAATGTTCAGCTCGAAAAAAATGTAATGTATTAATTTATGTTATGAATAACGTACTAAGTTGTTTTACATATGCATATATATATGTATATATATACTTTTTTTTTTTTTTTTTTTTTTTTTTTTTTTTTTTTTTTTTTTTTTTTATTTTTTTTTTTTTTTTTTTTTTTTTTTTTTTTTTTTTTTTTTTTTTTTCTCTTAGTATCATTTAAAATATGTTAACATGAAGCATGCCTGTTTTTTTTTAATATATTTTTTTTTAAACATATAAGAATCAACCGTTGATATATATATATATATATATACTGGAAAAAATTCGTGACAATGTTATTTTTATGAGCATACGATTAATGTACCGAATTAAGAAAACGTGCATACATAAATATACATATACATATATATATATATGTATATATGTATGTATGTAGTATGTATTTTTATTTATATATGTACATTTTCCTGCTATACATATTCATCAAGTTATTCCATATGTTCATGTTTTTGCTTATTAATATAAAAAACATAGAAGCATATAAATACATATACCTACAAATATATGTTACCTTCTTTGTTGTAAAAAAAAAAAAAAAAAAAAAAAAAAAAAATGGGAAACAAATTACCGATTAAAGAACGTACGAAAACAAAGTGTGTGCATCTTATATAATATTATAAATAAATGAACAGTAACCAAATATATATAAACATTTTAATAAAGTATTTATGATTCATTAGTTGTAGCTATATATTTACTCCCAAATTATAATAAAAAAAAAAAATAAATAAAATAAATAAAAAAAAAAAAAATAAATAAAATAAATACAAAAAAAAAAAAAATAAATAAATAAAAAAATAAAAATGTTAAGTTGCAAAGTTGTCTTCAATATAAGATTTAATCATGCAAGCTTCTTTCTCCATTTCATCAAGTGGTCTGATGGAAATACTAAAAATGTATAGCATAAAATAAAAATAAAAAAAAAAGGTGAAAATATTGAAAATGTTAAAAAAAAAAAAAAAAAGCAAAAAAAAAAAAAAAAAAAAAAAAAAAAAAAGCAAAAAAAAAAAAAAAGGAACATATGATACAACAGTAGTTCTACACAATTATACATATGTATAAGTTTATATATGTGTACACGTACATATATCTATATAATATTACTTGAATTCTTCTAATTTAAAATTTTGCTGAACAACCATTTCAGAAGGGACATTAATTAATTTGTTACAGTTATCACACAGTATATCTCTACCATAGCCTAAATTAACTGCATTTAAGTCTTTATATATATTATCATTATTTTTATAATCTGAAGCATGTCTTGGTATTATGTGAATATGTACATGTTCCACTGTTTGTCCTGCTCCCTTTCCGTCTTGTATTGCGATTGATAAAGAAGTTGTATTATGTATTTTACCCATAACATGATTTATAAAATTTGCTAACAAATTTAAATCTATAATCTCTTCTATTTCTAAATCATTATAACTAGCTTTTACTTTTTTTGTTGTTAATAAAACATGACCAGGTAACAAGGGTTTATTATTTACAAATCCATATGAGTACTTACTGACAATAAATATTTCACGTGCATCAATCTTATATTTACCAAACAATTGATTACTAAATTTTATACTCTTATCCCAACCAATTTTTTTTAATATATTTTTATACTTTTCCATAGTTTCAAAATAAAAAAAGTAAAAAAAAAATGTAAAAAAAAAAGTAAAAAAAAAGTAAAAAAAAAGTAAAAAAAAAGTAAAGATAAGCAAGTTATTCACAGAAAAAAACTAATATGTTTTTTTTTTTTATTTTTTTACAAACTGCTAACAGTTAAAGAAAAAAAAGAAAAAGAAAAAAAAATGAGAGTTAAAGAGGTAAAACAATTGTTAGCTATGAAAACAATTTCCTTATAATTAGAGCATAAACATCGGTAGAATAATGGTAAAAAAAATGTGTTCATATATATATATATATATATTTACATACATATGTATGAATGAACATATATATATATAGAAAAATATAATAGTACCTTTTAAAAAAATAGCGAAGTACTAATTACAATTCATACATTCAAACATCTTTATAAAAATAAAATCACGGAATACGTTTTTTCAATTTTTTTTGAGGGAATTTTGTTTTAAAAAGGATAGTACTATATTAAAAATTTATAATAAAAAAAAAAAAAAAACTTGGTTTTTATAAAACATTCTTATTTATATGTTTCGGTTTTAGTAACATGTTTCGGCTTTTATACCATATTTCTATGTAAAAATTACTATTACATGTTTGATTTTTTTTATATTTTGTAGCTTACAAGCTCACAAAATGCATGTATAAAAACTTAAAATTTAACTTATATACAAACAATGTAACTATTTTTATATTATTTCAGGTGTTACATTATATTTTACCGTTAATATAATGTATAACTACACTACATATTTTTACAAAACATTCAATAGTTTCAAGTTGACACCATATAAAATGTATATATATATATATGAATGGACATACATATATTTAATTTTACTATTATTCTATTTTTCCTTTTTTTAACAAACTACAATTATATCTAACAGTTACAACAAATCACTATCCTTCAAAAAAAAAAAAATAATAAAATAAAAAATAAAATAAAATAAAAAATTAAAAGTGTGTCAACTGAGAAAAAAACTGTATAAATTATATCTATTTAATAAGGCATATGTACAAATTTGTTTTTTTCTTTTTTTTAAAATAAAAGCATATTATTTTGTGTTTTTTTTTGTGATTTTTTTTTTTGTTGAACCAAGACACATTATTTTACTGTTTATCATTTTTCTTTTTGTTTTTCTGTTTTATCCTTCATCACTGTTTGATGTTGTGTTTGTTTTTTGTTGTTATTTTTTTTGCTCCATTCGCTTTAATATCATTATGAAATAACCTTTTAACTTAACTTTACAAATAATGCATGTGTGAGCATCTATACTTAGTTTTATAAATTGCCTAAAATACTTACAACAAATAATCTATGAAGTACCAATGTACCATTGTACCAATGAATATATATATTATACACATATATTTTTATGTATTTTTTTTATTTTTTTTTTTTAAAATGTAAAAAGGGAACGCATTATTAAGGAAAACAGTTTTTAACATGTGAATTTTTAATGGGCATAAATATTTTGTGAATTGTGAATATAAAATATATTTACATATATATATATATATATATATATATATATATATATGAACATTTCTGTTTTTTTTAGTGTTAATTTTTTCTTTTCAGCGTATATGTGCTCATATACAATTTTGAATATGTAAATATGTAAACTTTTACGTACGCTAACTTATGCAGCTACTAATATTGTTACCTTTTTATTTTTTTTATACTTTTTTTTTTTTTTTTTTTACCATTTTTTAATTTTTTTTTTACTATTTTTTAATTTTCTTTTTCATAATTTTTTGATTTTTTTTTCTTTCACTTTTTTCTTCATTTTGTTTTACTTTTTTTTTTCATAATTTTTTGATTTTTTTTTTTACTTTTTTCTTCATTTTTTTTTTACTTTTTTTTTTTTCTTTTTTTTTTTTTATTTTTTTTTTTTATTTTTTTTTTTATGTTATTTTTTTACGTTATGTTTTATGTCCTTTTTTAATTTAAATATTTTTATTGAAGAGAAAAATAAATCACGTATATAATAAAATATATATATATATATATATATATATACAAATGTTAACTTTATTATTATTTAACTTTCTTTTTAATTGGAATATTCATTAAAGGGAAACTGTAATGAAAACAACACATAATTTATAATAACAAATATGTAATATCTTATACATATGCACATATGCATATGTTTTATATAGCATAAGTTTAAAATCAGAAACTGTTGATATTTGTTGAATTTTATTGTTGTTTACTTACAGGTTATTTTTTTTTTTTACCATTTTATCATTTTAACATTAATTTTATAAAGTAACAATATTTTAATATATTTATATTTTTACTTACTATTATAACTAGAGGAAAAAGTGGCAAAAAAAAAAAAAAAAAAAAAAAAAAAAAAAAAAAAAAGTAATTTACAATAGATAATAATGAATTTATTTAAAAGCAAATCAAATAAATCCAATTCTATGTCTCATGTTTTGATAAGTAAGATATAAATTTATGAAAGAAATTAATTAATTAATTAATTAATTAATTAATTAATATATGAGTGGTACATTTCGGATGATACATACATATGAGCACACACTAGCACATACATACACATGTATATATAATTATGTATATGCATATGTATATTGCATATAATTATGCATATGAATTTATTCTTATATAAGTACAATGACATTTATGTATACATACATATGTACATATATATACCCGTTTTAGCAAAAAAAAAATTGTACCATGTACATACATTCACCCATTATAAATTGTTTTTTATTTGATTTTTTTTTTTTTTTTTATGAACAGATAAACATAAGTCTCGGTTTCCTGAACCGGGAATAAGTATAAGACAGTTGGAAGAAAAAGACATAGATGAAGTAAGACAACTGTTACACGATCATTTTAATTCTCTTACTCTACCTGCAGTTGTATATTGGACTATACAACATATCTATGATCTATTAGTTATTACTGTTATTAATTATATTTTCTTTTTAGATTTAAAAAAAATAATATATTTTCTTATAATTTTTTTAATATATTTATATATAAGAGCAAAATTTGAATTTTTAAATCATATAAGAAAAGAATGCCCTGATTTGGATAACTTATATAAAAGTTATATAAATGTAGATGGTTGTAATTTTTGGGTTGCTGAAGTTTTTGATAATAATGTAGGTTCAGCTAGTAGAACTACATGTAGTGATATACATGAAAGAGATAAAATTATATTAGAGCATGAAGAATACGAAAGTACAAATATAAATAATAAAAGTAATACATTAAATAAATGTATAAATGAAGATTTAAAAAAAAATAATATTATCAAAAATGAAGAAGAAACAAATAAGTATAATATATTAACAAATGATAATTTAAGTATAGAAAATTATAAAAATGAATCGGACCTGAGTAACAATATATGTACACCAAGTCATGATAACAATAGTAACAACAGTAGTAACACTATAAACAATAATACTACTAACAATAATACTAACAATAATACTAACAATAATACTGACAACAATACTAACAATAATACTAACAATAATAATAACAATAATACTGACAACAATACTGACAACAATACTGACAATAATGCTAACAATAATACTGACAACAATACTAACAATAATACTAACAATAATACTACTAACAATAATACTGACAACAATACTAACAACAATACTGACAATAATACTAACAATAATACTAACAATAATACTGACAACAATAATAACAATAATACTGACAACAATACTAACAATAATACTAACAATAATACTAACAATAATACTAACAATAATAACAGTAACGATAACATAAACAACAGTAACGATAATAATAACACCGATGTAAGTCATAATATAGATACTTACTCAAGCGATATTCATTATAAAAATAACAGTAATGAAAAAAATTCAAGTTTATGTTCCGAGTTTATAGATCAAAATATAACTAACACATGTAATAATGTAATAAACATTAAAACTAATAAAGAAAAATACAGTAATATATATTTAAAATCAAATAATGTAGATATTCAAAATTCATCAAAAGATACAACTAATGGAAATGTTGTCGTACCAACTGACAGTAATAAAATAGATAGTAATAAAATTGAGAGTAACCACTCTGAAAGTAACAACCTTGATAGTAACCAGTCAGATAATAATCAACCAGATAGTAATCAGCCAGATAGTAATCAGTCAGATAGTAACCAGACAGATAGTAACGTCGCTTGTACTAGCACGGCTTGTAATTACACTGCATGTACTAACATTACTTGTAGTAATATTGCTTATTGTACAGATGTTAATAATAATGTAAACATTAGTAGTGATTATTTAAGTTCTGAAAAAGATAAAATGTTATGTAATATATGTGATATAAAAGAAAAACAATTAACTGATAGTAATAAATATAATGTACCATTCAGGTTTAATGAATTTAAAAGAAATATTTTTTCTACTAAAATGAATGATGAAGATGATTCTATGTATCGTTGTGTAAGTAAAAAAATAGTTGGGTGTGTAGGTATAGTACCATATAAAGGAGATAATTCAATAGCCCAATTAGTTCGTATGGTTGTGAAAAAAGATAATAGGAGAATGAGAATTGGTAGTAGATTATTAACACAATTAGAGAATTTTGCACATGAACAAAATTATCAAGAACTTAAAGTTTTTACAAATAATTTAAATACGGATAGTTTATATTTTGTTAAACAAAATGGTTTTAATTTATCTCAAATTGTTAGAAGAGGATTAATGAGAGGTGATTTATTAATTTGGTCAAAAATTCTTAACAAAGATGATTTTTATAAATTTAACGCTTCAGGTAATAATAACTATGCAAATTCGATAAAATTAGAAGAGTATTAACAAAAAATAATAAATAAATAAAAAATAAATAATAAATAAATAATAAATAAAAAATAAAGGCGCAATTTTTTTTTTTTTTTTTTCATTTCTTGTTTTCAATTTATTTTTTTTTATTTGTATTATATTATTCACATGTGTATTTATATGTTTATAGTTACATGTGATTATATAATAACATACATATATATATATATATATATATATATGCATATGTATATGTGTGACCATATATAATAAAAGTATTTTATAAATCTTTTTTTTTTTTTTTTTTATCTTTTAAATGTTACACGTGTTATATGTGCCACAATCGTTGTATTTGTTTTGTTTCTTTTTATTCTTTTTTAACTAAAATAATCATAGAAAAAAAGAAATAACATTAACTTTTACAGTATTGAAATGAGTTTTTATCATTTATCGTATTAAATGTTTTTACATTTGTTAAGACAGTTTGCTTCTGTTACGCTTATGCTTTTATCTACGTTTATACCTTTGATTTATTTTTTAATGCGTCGTACATTCGCAAACATAACTGTGGTTATTGCTTTTTTTAAAAAATGTATTACAAATATATACTGTATATATAAATTTACATGCACATATTTTATATCACTATATATGTATGTATATAAAATATTTAATATACAAGTTGTTTTTTTTTTTTTTTTTTTTTTTTACAGATTTAAAAAATTGTACTGACCAAATATTAGATTAATGATACTTAATCATATATATATATATATATATATGTATTATAATTTTTTTTTTTTTTTTATAATTCCTTATAAATACTTTTGTTAAAATTTGTTATCTATGTGTGAATTTACATGCCCTATATTTTTATTGTATACAGTATATATATATATATATATATATATTTATTTATTTATTTTGCTATTTATTTAGTTATTTATTTAGTTATTTATTTAGTTATTTATTTAGTTATTTATTTAGCTAGCTACTTTTTCATTTACCTATTTGCTCATTATTTACTTATTTACACTTTTTTCATTTCCATTGTTATGTTTTGATAAAAAAAAAAAAAATGAAAATAAAAAATGTGATTAATATGTTGTCAAATAAACGTGTTATTTTTTAAGTTATAAAAACACAAATATAAAAAAAAATTGTTGAATAAAACATTAAACATTGAACATTAAAAATATAATTCCATATTTTTTGTTTCTATGTTTTTATTTTTTTGTGTACCTTGTTGTTTTACAATACAAATAAAAAAATAAAAATAAAAAACCACGTTCGGATGGTATACATGCACATATATGTATATATTTATACAATAAATTTAATTTATTATATACAATTAAGCAATCAGACAATAGGAGAAAAAGAAAAAAAAAAAAAAAAAAAAAAAAAAAAAAAAAAAAAAAAAAAAAAAAAAAAAAAAAAAAAAAAAAAATAGTACCATAT
>CABPSV020000244.1:0-14282 GCA_902459845.2 Hepatocystis sp. ex Piliocolobus tephrosceles
AAAAAAAAAAAAAAAAAAAAAAAAAAAAAAAAAAAAAAAAAAAAAAAAAAAAAAAAAAAAAAAAAAAAAAAAGTAATAATAATAATAATAATAATAATGGTAATAATAACAATAATAATAAAAACAGTAATAAAAATAATAATAAATGAATAAAATTTTAAGTCTTTGCGAGCGTTTAAAAAAATTACATCTTATTTAATGAATGTATGTATACAAATAAATGTATCTACATACTTATGCATATATATATATATATATATATATATATATATATATATATATATGTATGTACATATATGAGTGTACATGAAACATGCATTAAATAAAGCTTCGTATGTTCATGTAAACATATGCAACTACTTTAATATCCACAAAACTTATTTTGAAAATAAATGTTATTATATTTGTTTATTTGCTTTATTATATTTTTTTTTTTTTTTTATATGGTGATGTAGCCTTATAAGATATTTAATAAAAATATATTTTTGTAATTTACAATAAGTGGTTGACATGTAACATTTTTGTTACGCAAAAGTGAATAAATGAGTAAATGAATAAATGAATAAATTAGTAAATGAATAAATTAATAAATGAATAAATGAGTAAATGAATAAATGAATAAATGAGTAAATGAATATATGAGTAAACATAAAAAAAACAAATGTAAAAAATAAATAAAAAAAAAGAAAAAAAAAAGAAAGAACGAAAAAAAAAAAAAAAAAAAAAAAAAAAAAAAGGAAAAAAAACAAAAAAAAAAAAAAATGAAGGGGGAACAAGCGTTCAACTCTGGTAATAATGTTACAACGCATATTGGGAATTGTTAAAAACTTTTAAAAAAATAAATGTTATAATTTACTATCAGATACATAAACGCCTCAAAACGAATAGAAACAAGTATTATCGCATTTTAATGCCATTTAACAAAGTAATCAGTATAATATAATGTAGTAGAACTGCCCGTTATTTCATTTTATTTTATTGATTTTTTTTTTTTTTTTATTTAATGTGGATTGTGAAAATTATTAACACTAACTGGATAAAAAAAAAAAAAAAAAAAAAAAAAAAAAACTCTATAAAATTAATAAATAATATATATTTAACATACATATTTATTAACATACATATTTATTAACATACATATTTATTAACATACATATTTAACATACGTATTTTGCATACATATTTTGCTTCCTTTAACAAAAGCAAAAAAGCTATCCACTTTAAATGATTGGAAAATAAAAAAAATATATAAACTAACTAATCATAAATGTAACACTTCTTCAAAACACATGTAAATGTGCTCGAAATACATACGAACACACACATACATATATACTATACTTATATTTGAGCTATGGTACATATTTATTGGAGTGAGGAAAACTACATATAATGCTTATTTGTTTTACTATTCCTCTTTATCTTTTTGTTTTCGTTCATTGGAACATTATTATTTGTTTTAAAATTAATAAGGTAAAATTATGGTTAAAAAAAAAAAAAAAAAAAAAAAAAAATATTCGAATATGAAAAAGACGTACCTATATGAATAGTTAACAAGCACATATGTATATATAAACTTGTTGATATGTTTAGCCATACGCTTAGTCATACAATTGATCATATTTTCGTAATTTAATATCAGATATATGCAAAAAATATAAACACCCATTAGTATTGCACATATTAAATATTTATTAATGTGCCTATTTATTTATTTTTTTTTTTTTTTTATAGCACATAAGTTTTACTTCTGTTCACTATAAAACAAAGAATATAAAAAAATATTCAAACTTAATATATCTTAGGGAATTACCCTTAAAAAGAGAAAGCGACTTTGAGATAATAAACAAAAAATTAAAAGATATAGGAGTGTGCTCGAAAGACATTATAGAAACATTTATTAAGGGTACAGGAAAAGGAGGACAGAAAGTGAATAAAACCAACAATTGTGTTATGATAAAATATGATGGTAGTAATAAAAATAAAATAATTATAAAATGTCATAAATATAGGTTTGTAAAAAAAAGAAAGAAAAAAAAAACGATAATCAATATTTTTCTTCATCTAACATATTAATATATATATAAAAGTAAAGTTATAACATTTTTTTTTTTTTTTTTTTTTTTTTTTTTTTTTTTGAATTTTTTTTTTTTTTTTTTTTTTTTTTGGTTTTTAAAAGGTGTTTAGAAAAAAATAGAGTTTACGCGCGGGAGCTGTTATACAATAAACTTGTTTCAATCAATAACAAAGTTATAGAGGAATTAACTTATCGATTGGAGGTATAAGAATAAAATAAATTTTAATTTAAAAAAAAATATAGAAAATAGACATACGTTAGCCCATATACATATATACACATATATTTATATGTATCACACCCATTTTTGTATTTTCAGTTTGTTCTACTTTTGTTCTACTTTTGTTCTACTTTTGTTCTACTTTTGTTCTACTTTTGTTCATTTTTTTTCTTTTTTCTTTTTTTTTTTGTACATACATTTATTGCAATTTTTTATTTTACTTGTAGAAAGAAAAAAGAAAAATTCTAAAGTTAAGTGAAAAAGAGAAACGAAAATCAATAAATTACAAAATTAGAAGATCTGAAATAAAAAAGGACAGACAAAAATATATAGCATATGATAATTCTATTGGTTAATCTAAATTCATTTATAATATTTGCGTTAGTTTCTTCTTCATATTATTTTCCTAGTTCTATATACTGTTTGTTTCGCTACCTTTTTTATTCTGTCACTTTTAATAGTTTTATAAATAAGAAAAATATGAAATATTGCTTCCATTCATAATTCGTTATTCAAATAAATACATATACAATAATGTTAAATGATTAATTCAAATATTTGTAAATGGAAACGTGTTTAATTTTTAATTTTTAATTTTTAATTTATTATCTATGTTTTATATGTCTTAATATATATATATATATACTTCACTTCTATGCATATACATGTAAATATATATATATATATATATATATATATATATATTTACGTAGATTATATTATATTTTATTAATTTGAACAAATTGTTGCAACATTTGGAAACGTAAAATATTTTTTTTATTTTTTTTTTTGTTATTTTTTTTGTTATTTTTTTTGTTATTTTTTTTGTTATTTTTTTTGTTATTTTTTTTGTTATTTTTTTTGTTATTTTTTTTGTTATTTTTTTTGTTATTTTTCTTGCTTTTTTCAATTCATTTTTTTATTAAGATAGACTAGATATGTTTAGCTTTAACTATGTGATAATAGAAAAAATAAAAAAAAAAAAAATAAAATAAAATAAAAAAATAAAAAAAAAAAAAATAAAATAAAATAAAAAAATAAAAAAATAAAAAAATAAAAAACAATAAAAAAAAAAAATGGTAAAACTGAGTTACAAGTGAAACATTTTGTGTGATTCTTCTATTTTTAAGACTATTCAAGTTTGTACTTTTTATTATATATGCAACTGAATATGTGACACATGTATGATTACACATATAACTGCACATTTATCTACATATTTATCTACACATTTTTGTTTTTTTCATGTAAATTATTTATTAATAACCAAATATTGTTATTTTAACTTATGTATTAGTGATAAAAAGCAAAGAATTAATTACTACAAGAAAAGTAAAGACAAGACAAAATTCGATATACGTTATTTTATTTATACAAAGGAATAACACACTTTTTGTTACGATGCTGAATATATTAGCACGTCCCTATATACATATATATATGTATGTATATATATATGTATGTATATATATATGTATGTATGTATGTATGTATAATTATACACATGCCTTCATTGTAATTTGCCTATTGCCCCAGTGTAAAAATTATTATATATAATGGAATAAAAACAAATGATATAAATTAGCTGGATTGTTACTATTAAGATCATGTTTTTTTTTTTTTACGAGTTAATGGCAAATTAACTGGTTAGTTAATATATATATATATATATATACGTAAATAAATATATATAACACATTTGCAATGAGTTTTTTTTGTAACATTTTTTAATAACATCATTGTTATTTATTTTATTTTTTAACATTTTTGAATTTAATATACCAATACATATATATTTATATACGTAATTTTTTTTTTTTTTTTTTTTTTTTTTTTTTTTTTACTTTAAATTTTAAGTTTTAAATATAATGTTTATTTTTTTAATTTAAAAATTTATGTTTTAAATATAACGTTTATTTTTTAATTTTGTAAAAATGCAATAGTACTTGAATAAATTTATACGTTTGCGGAGACGCATGGTTAGCAGAAAATTCGCTGTTAATTTTATTATTTATTAAGCTTTTAAAAATTTAATAATTTTTTTTTTTTTTTTCATATAAACGTATATATATATATATATATATATATGTTTTAAATTTTTACATTATCCACTCTCGAATAGTTATTGTATTAAATACATGTATATATACTCAATTTTTAGATATACTTATGTCAAAGGGAGTACAGAAATATGTAAAATTAAGAGAATGTAAGTTTTTGGCAAAATCGATAACAATTTTTTATATTTGTAATCGTTTAAAATAATTGGGAAGCACTTAAAAAAAATGCATTTACATATATACATACTTATGTATATGTACATAAATAATTAAATAAACAAGCAAATTATTAAACAAACAAAATAAATAAAATAATTAAAAAAAAAAAAATTAATTATATATATAAACAAAAATTAATAAATAATTAGCTGGAACCATTATCAGCAATAAAAGCAGGTAAACAAGTATTTCAGAAAATATTTACATCCTTTATTTTTGTATTAAAACCAGTTTTCAAAGAGAAAAATTGTAACATGAGAAAAAAAAAACTGTAATGGAAGAATTGCTATAAATACATTGTAAAAAAAAAAGAAATAATAAGATTTATTATTATTTTATTATTTTACAATTTTATAATTTTATAATTTTACTACTTTGCAATTTTACAATTTTACAATTTTACAATTTTACAGTTTTACAATTTTACAATTTTACAATTTTACAATTTTACAATTTTACAATTTTACAATTTTACAATTTTACAATTTTACAATTTTACAATTTTACAATTTTACAATTTTACATTTTACAATTTTACAATTTTACAATTTTACAATTTTACTATTTTACAGTTTTACTATTTTACTATTTTACTATTTTACTATTTTACTATTTTACTATTTTACTATTTTACTATTTTACTATTTTACTATTTTACTATTTTACTATTTTACAATTTTACTATTTTACTATTTTACTATTTTACTATTTTACTATTTTACTATTTTACTATTTTACTATTTTACTATTTTATTAGTTAATTAATATTACTTATTTTATTTTCGAATTAAACAAACGTTATAACAAAAATTATAAGATGAATGTATCCGCTGGGTCCATAGACAATGAACTTGTAAATAATTCGTATGATATAAAAAACACTTACAACAATATAAAAAAAGAAGATAATACTGTTAATGAATATATGAATAGAGATATAAATTCGAATTCGTCTATGAATGTAGATAATAACGAACAAGTAAATATAAGTATTGAGAACAGTAATTTGAATAAAAAGATTTATAATTGTCATACCTGTAACATTCAAATTTATAATTATTCTTTTTTTCGATTTCATTTTAAATCTGAGTGGCATAAGTATAATTTAAAAAGAAAGTTATTAAATTTGAATGCAGTTAACGAATTAACATTTAATGAAAAAGTTCAAAATGTAAAACAGGATGAAAATTTAAAAGATAAAAAAAATAACAACGATGCACACAAAAAAAGGAGTAACAATGATAATAATAAAAAAAAAAAAGGACAAAAAAAAAATAATATAGACTTACAAATTAATAATAATGATAGTACTGAAAAAAATGTTAATAATTGTACATCCAAATCTGTATATGCAACAAAAGAAGATGTATTATTACAAAAAAATGTAATCTACGATAACCCATTAGTTTGTTTTTTTGATAATAGACTTTTTCCATCAATTAATGAGAATATAAAACATATGAACGATAATTATAGCTTTTTTATTCCTGATATAAAATATGTAACTAATTTAAAAAAAGTTCTTTTAATTATAGGTAAAAAAATATATGAAGAAAACATATGTATTTATTGTTTTCGAAATTCTAAATGTGTTAAATCTTTACAATCTCATATGGTATGTAAAAGTCATACGAAATTACATACCGATTTTTTTGTATTTATTCAAAAATATTATGATTTTTCTAAAACTTATGTTGAATTATTAAATAAATATATTAGTAGTAAAGAAGACAAACAATTACTTCTTCAATTATTACATGATAAAGAAAAAAAAAAAAAAAATAAAAACATTACTAGTTGTTTAATAAATGATAAAACAGATGAGAAAGAATCATATAGCGTAAACACATGTATATTAAATGAAAAAAAAAATAACAATACATTAGTTATTATGAACAATAATGTAAATGATGAGAATAAGAGCATGTATTTGATAGATCAAGTTAGTGGAGACACAAAAAATGACATAAATAGTGTTCAAGCTTGTGACACTTCCGATAATCATGAAGTAAACGATAATGGAGAACAAAATAATAATAGCGATCACAGCGATCATAGCGACAATAATGACAATAATGACAATAGTGATAATAATAACAATAGTGATAATAGTGATAATAGTGATTATTATAAAATAAAAGAGGACGAATTAAGTAAAAATATTAACTGCAATGTTATATATGAAGTTTTAGAACAATTTGGGTATATAAAACCTGAGTTAACTGAATATAATAACTTATTATTACCTGATGGTTCAGAAGCAATTAATAGAAAGTTAGCATATATATTTAAACAGAAATTACCACTTGTAAATAAAGAAGCATCGAAATGTAATAAAATTGATGTATTGAAAAAAAAAGAAGATTGTGAAAGATATCGTAAATATAAATATTACATCGATGCTTTTAAAAAATATAATTTAAGTTTAAATTTGAAAACTAACAAATTAAATAAATTTTATAAAAGCGATTCGATTTTTTTCCTTTAAATTCAACGTACTTTTTACTTTTTAAGTTTTACGACACCTACTTTATTTCGTCATTGCGTTATTTCGCCATGTCGTCATTTCGTTATTTTTTTTTTTTTTTTTTTTTTTTTTTTCAATCATAAATAAGGCAAATATATGAGTATATATGTCCTTATGCGTGCTTGTATGTATTATAATTTTACGAATTGTGTTATTTTAAATTTGTACTTAATAAATAAAAAAAAAAAAAAAAAAAAAAAGAAGAAGAAGAAAAAGAAAAAGTAGAAGAAATAAGGGCCAAATATATATATATATATATATATATATATATAATATATGTATGTGTGTGTATATATTTATGTATATATCCATATTTTACTTTTTTTGATAAAATTGCACTGTGTACGCAATAAAAATGGAATAAGGATAATAAATATCACTTAAATTACATATTTAAAGAAAATGTAAATTATAATTTAATAAGTATGTGTGTACATATATATAGATATATATACATATGTAACTTGCCGACATTTGATAAAACATGAATGCAATTATAAAATTTAGCTAGCTATTAAAAAAAAAAAAAAAAAAAAAAAAAAAAAAAAAAATTAATGTTCATATTACAAATAATGTGTTGCCGTACAATTAAAAGGAACATAATTACTACAACGCTAAATCTTTTTTTGTTTTGTTTTTTTTTGCTTTTTTTTTTTTTGTTTTTTTATATGTACGTCCTCTATCGATTGTGTAAATAAACAGATATTTATACCATTATATATATATATATATATATATATGTACGCATGTTGCATGAACATTAGCTGACTATGTTTACTATTTGTTAATGAAACATAGTAACATTCACGTATGTTAAAGCTTAAAAAGGTAGATAGTAGTAATACATGTGACATAATATACATTATAAAACATTCGCCCACATTAAGAGCTTCTGTATAATTTGACTTTTTGGTGACGTACAATATTCTTCTCTGGTAATCCATTTTTTTTTATTATAATAAAGGGTTTTTCCATATTTTTTACTACCCAAATAAGAAGCAATATTAGCCATTCTCATGTGTTTTATATGGACTGTTGTATTTTGACTATAATTTTTATTTTGTAAAATATTCATTAATTCGTTATGTAATCTTTCACATATATTAGTACAATTAGATACTCCACCTACTAATACAATGTTGTTTAACATACTTTTTCTTAAATCCATAGGACATGCATTAATACATTCAAAAATTAAAATATTTAATGATATAATATTTTGTTTATAAAAATTTCCTGGTAAATGTGCTAAAAACTCAGGTTTAAAATATATTTCATGACTTAATACTTCAGCTTTAGGGTCTATATATATATTACTATAAGGTATTTTATAAGGTTTTACTAAGCCATTACATTCTGTTGCCAACTTTATATTACTATCTACATCAAGACTTACATAACTAGTTGATTCTTTATAATTCTGAATAAGTATATAATCAATATATGTATCATTAATTTTGACAAAATTTGAAATGTATTTGCTTATTAGATAGCCACCTATTTCGCAAGATCGTGTGCTCTCTAAAAATATTCCATGATTTTCTGCAATTGGAGTTATTCTGCTTCCACTTTCACCCAAATCGACGATAAGGGCTTAAAAAGTATAGGGTACAAAGGGTTATATATTTGTAAAATAAATGCATAATAAAAATTTTATACATATGTATATACACAAATATGTAAATTTATATATATATATATATATATATGTATATATGTATGTAGGAAGAAGCTAATAATGCTTGCCAACTTTTATTGTTTAGCTCACACTAAAACTGAAAACATAATTTGTTCATTACTATTATTATTATTATTAAAAAAAAAAAAAAAAAAAAAAAAAAAAAAAAAACGAACGAACGTTATACATATGTGACTTTGTTTGTTACTATCATACCTGTTTTCAACCCATAGTAATAAGAGGCTGCTAACGAATTGTAAATAAAAGATAAGGAACAAAACTGGTGGGTTTTAAATACCCAATTTAGTAAATTATGTATAAACAAATTTTCAATTGTTTCTGGTATTGCCACTAATAAATTGTAATTACACGTATTTATGTTTAACTTCTATTAGTAAAAAAAAAAAAACAAACAAACATAGAGCATAACGCATAAAGTAGTAAAAAAAAAAAATGTATATTATGCATTAATTAGTATGAACCTATATATGTATTACATATGTATTATGTATTTATACACTATTCTATTAATTTATGCAAAAAGCTCAACATGTTTGTAAATTAACTAATTTTGCTTTATCACTTAATAAAACAAAAATAACAAATACTTACGAACGTACGTACATGTATATACATATATATATGCCTGTATATATGTCCAAATAATACCTGTATAAGATAGTTATACACCTCAAACAAATCTGAGTAATCGTTGTTACTCAAAGGGTGTCTTGGATCTGCAAAAATCATATTAATATTTACTAATTCCTTTCCTAAAAAAAAAAAAAAATAATTAATTAATTAATTAATTAATTAATTAAGTGATATATATATATGTATATATATATATAGAATTAAATTATTTTCATGTGAAAACGTTTTTTTACACTTATGTATGTATATACCTTTTTAGTTTAATTAAGTATTCAATGTTTTTAATGTAAATTTTTTTTTTTACCTTTATCACTATCCGCTTCTTTTTGTTTATTATACGAACTTGTTCCATATTTTATAAATATATAATCTTCTACAGCCTCCATACCGAACTGCGTATAAATATATATACACACACATACATTTCACACACAGATACTTTACATACATATATTTTATATACATTAAGTTAGTTAATTATTACATATGCAGTGACACATTAACTGCATAAATTGAACAAAAAAAAAAAAAAAAAACAAAAAAAAAAAAATAGTTGAGCTCGTTTGTTCACATTTTATTTTTATTTCTTACTTTTATAACTTTTGAGTTTGTCAGTTCTTTTCTATAATAAAATACTTAATCGATAATATAGTTGTATAAACATTACAACAAAAGTAAAAAAAAAAAAAAATAATAATATTAATAAAAACATAAGCAGGTGTGCATAAACATACAATTAGGTAGAAAATACAATTAGATAAACAGACAATAAACCCAAAGATCAAACAAAAAGCTATGTACTAAACACGTACTCCATAAATACACATGGTGTCTGTAGTTTAGGAAAGTCATTCATTGCAAACCCTATTTTTACAATCCTGTTAGTATTAACAAATATGTATCGTACATGTATATATATATATAAAGAGAAATTGAAAAAAAAATCATATAAAACATTTTCTATTCGCGTAATTGTACTACATGATTATTCCTATGTCAACTTATGATTTTATTCGTTTTATTTCATTTTTTATTTGTTTGTATTAACCAAGACCCAGGATCTAATATTATCAAAGGGATGTCGTCTTCATTTGCATCACACTCCATAATGTATATATATATTTTTTTTTTTTTTTTTTCTATAAACTACATGCTTTTTACAACTATCTGTACTTTTATTTTATTTTTTTTTTTTTTAATATTTTATATTATGTTCTATTTATTTCTCTTAATTATTTCCTTTTTGGATAATAGTATAACTTGTTCACTTTAAAAAAAAATATTTTTGAATGGTTTATATAGGAACGACTTTGCAATTTAACTTATTATATACACATGTTCCATAAGCATATAAATATTAATAAAACAAATCGTTATATTATTTTTTTAACTTTTGTTCTTTATTAAAAAATTTATAAAAAAACCTTTATAAAAAAAAAGCTTTTATAAAAAAACCTTAATAAAAAAACCTTAATAAAAAAACCTTTATAAAAAAACTTTTATAAAAAAACTTTTATAAAAAAAACTTTTATAAAAAAACTTTTATAAAAGTAGTAAAAAAAAAAAAATGTCGAATTACAATTATACTATATTTTTCTTTTCCTTTTTTTATAATTCAATGAGTTTACAATTATTTTAATATAATTTTTATTCCCCTTTTATGAATGTAAAATTTTTAAAAAAAATAAAATAAAATGATAGATTTATATATAATATTTTCAACAAGTAAAAAAGGAACAAAATTGTAAGACAAAAAAAAAAAAAAAAAAAAAAAAAAAAAAAAAAAAAAAAAAAAAAAAGCATAATAATAAACATAAACACATACTAATTTATACAATAGTATTATACAATAGTATCTATATTATTACATAATAAAAATTTTTTTTATGTATAAATAAAAAAATATAACAAATTAATGTAGAAAGTATAAAAAAATTAAAAGTAACATATAAAAAGTTTAATTATTTTATAAATACTAAAATGCTTCTACAATTTATACTAATAAATTATGTACGTATATATACGTATGTATATATATATATATATATATATATAACGCTTTACATAAATTTAAAATAGAAATGCAGTAAATATTACTTTATAAGACAGTGTGTCCGAGTGGTTAAGGAGTCAGACTAGAAATCTGGTAGGCTTTGCCTGCGCAGGTTCGAATCCTGCCGCTGTCGAAATCAGTGCAAATAATCCTAAAGGATTTAATTGCAATTTTTATTTTAAAATTTTTTATTACAATTTTAGCTATAATATACCTAGTTTAGTATTGTGATTCAAAACATTTTTTAGTTTGCTGGAATAAGTTCTATTTATATATATTATTTTAATTTTAATTTTTTTTTTTTTTTTTTTAAATTTCAATTTTTGAAACAGCTTAGTACATATTGCCATATACCACTTAAGTACATAAAAAAAAAACAAAAAAAAAAAAAACTTGACTTTTTTTTTTTTTTTTTTTTTTTTGCACTATGTAAGAAGTACGTATATATAATTTATTTATTTTTTTTTATAACAATATATAATATTTACAGAACATATACATATGATTATGAAATAGTAAATAAATATATATATATGTACTACATGCCACTAGTACGAACATCAACTGTTTTATTTTTAATTAATTATTTTTGTAACTACTTAACACAAAGATAATACTGTTTTATTTTTTTAATATGTTATAAAATATATTTTATCTTTATATTTTTGTTATTTATACAATTAAGTTATACATATGTATACTTAACAACTTATAACTCAATAGGAAAATAAAATTATACTGTGCTTCAAAAATTGATGAATATGTAAAGCTAAACATGTTAAAGGTAAAAAAATTAAAGTTAAACATGCTAAAACTAAATAAATTAAAGCTAAATATATTAAAGCAAACATAAAAGAAAAATTGAAAATATTTTTAACACGCATTTGTTAATAATTTTATAGAGCTTTATGATAAAAATTTTTTTTTTTACATTTTAAATAAATAAATAAAAAATAAAGGATTAATAAAATATTGTTTGTTTTTTTTGTGTTAACATATATAAATCCCTAAATATGCAAAAACATTTTAATATAATCACAATTTCATTTTTTCAATAAATATGTATAAATATTTATGCTATAATAATCCATCACATGATCCATGTGGGTTTCGAACCCACGACCTTCGGTACATAAGACCGACGCTCTAACCACTGAGCTAATGGATCTTCATAGTTTATATAATATACCTATGGATATATATAATATATATATATATATATATATATATATATATATATCGATATATATATAAATATATTACATAGCTATTTAATATAAAAATTTAAAAGGAATTGTTTTTTTTTTCTGTTATTAGTCAGACTATAAAAACAATAGTAACATGTAAACTTTTTTTTTTTTTTTTTTTTTTTTTTTTTTTTTTTTTTTTTTTTTTTGATATTATTATTTTTATTACACCATTTGTTGAGTATACATATTTGTTAACATATAATTTTTAAAGTTTAGCATTTATAGATGCATTTGCCTTATATGTATATATTTTTTATAACTTATGTGCAATTTAGAACAGCGTACTTATAATTTATATATTACTTAAAATAACACAAAATATTTATTTAGGTGATTTTGCCATTATGCTTATTTCGTTACTTTTAATTTTTACAATTCTTTAAGCATCACTTTAACTCCATACCGGTATATATATATATATATATATATATATATATATATATATATGTACACGTATGTATGCATATACTGCGATTACATATATACATATACATAAATATGTTAATGTTAATATTAATTGGGACATATATGTTTTTTTTTATTTTTGGCAATTAAAAAAATTATTTTTTAGCGAATGTTGTCAACACAAAAAACATAAATAAAGTGATATATTTCACATAAAAGAATGCTGAACAAAATCATATAGATGTATTTATTTCTGTTATTATATAAATTAATCAAAATAAATAAACATAAAAAAAAAAAAAAAAAAAAATTAATAAAAGAAATAATGAAATAAAGAAATAATGAAATAACGAAGTAACTAATTATTGATGTATATGTAAAATCGTATAATCATGCTAAATAAAAAAAAAATAAAAATAAAAGTATACACCTAAGCACTTATTTATGTATATATGTACAAGGCATAAACTGCAAAAACAATCATCGCATTTTAAGTCGTAACAATTATAAAATAAAAATGCACATACGTACATATATAAACATGATACAATTAATTGATTTGTATCATTAAAAAAAAAAAAAAAAAAGGATAGTTAAATAATTAATTAATCATGCTGATATGATATATGTATATATGCATGTGTTTATATATAGATGTGTTTATATGTACATGTATATATATATATATATATATATATATATATATGGGGGGGGTTGGTGGTACATATTACTATAACGAAGTGTACTTATTTTACGAACAAAAATAAAAAGGGGGTAACGAAATATAAGTGCTTTGTATAAAATATCATAAAATGTTAATTAAAAAAAAGTGTATATATATATATATATATATATATATATATATATGTCATATTATTATATTATTATATAATTTAAAGACACCTAAAAATAAGTGTTTTTTTTTTTTTTTTTTTTTGATTTATAATTTTATGATTAAATGGAATGTGTATAAATAAGTATACACATGTGTATGTATAGGTATATATTTACTTTTTTTATGAGTTATACGTAGTAAATATTTAAGGACCCATTAAATTCTTCAAGGCAGAAAATCTGATTCTGTAAAAAAAAAAATAAATAAATAAATAAATAAATAAATAAATAAATAAATAAATAAA
>CABPSV020000245.1:0-21300 GCA_902459845.2 Hepatocystis sp. ex Piliocolobus tephrosceles
GAATTAGAACAATTGGTCATGTATGTTGTTATGTTAGCAGAAAAAGCCTTTTTTTATTTTATTTTTTTTTTTTTTTGTGTACGTTTTAAAAATTAACTATTTATTTATGTTTTTAAATAAAATCGAAAAATGTATTATGGAAATTAGGAAGTTTCAATATTACGAATTTACAAATTATATAAATATAATATTATAAAATGGTAAAATTATAAAAAAAAAAAAAAAAAAATCTAATATTTAGTATATAACTATATATATGAATAAAAAAAAAAAAACATATATAATATTGTAAAATGTGGGATTAAAAAAAAAAAAAAAATAAAATAAAATAAGGCTTTTTCTGCTAACATAACAACATACATGACCAATTGTTCTAATTCGTATGTATATATACTAACATATACACAATAATGTCTATTTTTTTTTTTTTTTTTTTTTTTTTGATAAGTACACAATGAATAAAGCAACATTTAAAGGAAAAAAAAAAAATAATAATAAAATAATAAATTATTCATAATTTCTTCTTTCAAAAACTCTTCCTCTACCCATTCCTGCTCGATGGTCTCCACCAAACTCTTCATCTGGTTTAGGTGTTCTGTTAGATTTAACATTGGAGAAAGTAGATGGCATTGTTTGGGCTGGTAAATGTAGATAATCTCTTAAATATTCAATACCTTAACAAAAAAAAAAACAACAAAAATAAAAAAAATAATAACAATAATAATAGTAGTAGTAGTAGTAGTAGTAGTAGTAGTAGTAGTAGGAATAATAAATAAATAAATAAGTGTACAGGTGTTCACTATATAATATATATAATGCATATATGCAACAAAAATAAGTTACAAACACTTTAGCTATTTTAATGAATAGGTGTACGATATAACCATATCACACTTCTTTACATACGTACATATATGCGTACATATATGCGTAAATATATATGTATATATATGCGTACATATATGCGTACATATATATGTATATATCATTATATTTTTGTCTCGTTTTGCTTTATTGTTTGAATAAAAAGAAAAATTACCATTGTCATTTAATATAAAATATTGGTGTTTCCAATTATAATTTTCTGTAACATATTTTCTACTATATAATGATTTCATTGTCATCATTACGTGTAAGTTAGGGATATTCAGTTGTGGATGTCTCTTGATTTTTGCATCTTTTTCAACTACAAGAACACCCTCTGTAAAATAGTCAAAAGAAACATGTATGAAAATTTTAATACATACAGAACAAATGTGACAATAGTGGAAAAAAAAAAAAAAAAAAAAAAATGTATAAAAATAGCTAAAAAATTGTTATATATATGTTATATATATACACAAGCAAAAAAAAAAAAAAACTTTTTGCCTGAATTGTTCATGCAAATAGCTATTTTAAAAATATGCATTTTTGAAAAAACATTACAAAAAAAAAAAAAAAAAAAAAAAAAAAAAAAAAACATTTATCATATGTAACGTAAAAAACGATATAATTGTATGTATATAAAAGCTTATATTTATATCCGTTATTAATTATATACAGGTATGTATGGTTAATATGTATAAATCATGCATTTAGAAAGATTTAACTATAACACAGTCCCTCTATTTCTATATGACCATGTTACTATAGGGACTTAATTACTATATATATATATATATATATGTAGTGTTATATAAATATAATGTAATAACATGGTATAATATGTTTTTTTTTTTTTTTTTTCTCTTTTTTTTACCTTTAAACAAATACTCATATATTTGTTTTTTACTCTTCTTTGGGATATAACTATACTTATGATTTGGGAGAGTTTTCCTATCCATCTTGTAATATCATACAACTAAGCAATAATGTTTATATTAATATAAAGCGATATGAAGCGATATAAGGCAATATAATACAATGTAATGTAATATATATAAAACACAAATTTAGTTAATGTTCTATGGTTATAAAATAATAATTTTATTAGTACAGTTTTTTGTTGTTTTATTTTACTATTTTATTATTTTATTATTTTACTATTTTATTATTTTATTATTTTACTATTTTATTATTTTATTAACTTTTTTTTTTTTTTTTTTTTATTTTTTTACTTTGCTAAAAAATTTGATTTCCGTATAAATTTTTATTTATATATTTTTTTTTTTATTGTAGGATTTTGTGCCCCTTTTTTTTAAGAAAAAAATTATTTTATGAATTAATTTATATAATACAATGTACATATATATATATATATGTATGTATATACAAGTCCTGTGTATTCGTATGTATAATTGGTATATATATTTACATAAGTATGTTTGTACTCGCTTGAGAGGAAAAAAATACATGTACATAAAAATATATATTATGGAGTTTATAAAAAAAAAAAAAAAGTTAAAAGCTATAACATACTCTATATAAAAAAAGAAAAAAAAAAGGAAAAAAAAAAGGAAAAAAAAAGGAAAAAAAAAGGAAAAAAAAAGGCAAAAAAAAGAAAAAAAAACAATAAAAAGATCTTATCCCAATGAACAAAATAGCATGATAAAGCACTGTATACATACATCCATACAAACATAAATGCGTATATATATACTTTTCTACTCGTTTTTTTTAACGGTTTATTTTTTTGCTAATGCTTTTGATTGTGACGAAATAATCTGTTTCACCCCCTCCCCACCAAAAAAAAAATATTTTTTTTTTTTTTCCTTACTTTTCAAAACACGAAAGAATAAAGTTTGTTTTGTACTTTTTTCATAAAAATAGGGAAAAGAAGTTACTATTTATATTTCATGCTTAATAACAAATAAAGTTAATCAAATTATGCCTATCACGTATTTACTATTTATACATATACACATAAACAGTATATATTTTATGCTTAATATATGTATTTAATTATTGAATACATATATAAGTACGTACATTTAAAGATAATATACTTATATATCATTGCAACATTAGGGAGGTTTGTATATACATATATATTTATATATATATATATATATATATATATATATGTAGATATATATTTTATTTACCCATATGAAACATTATACTATAAATATACGTACGTAAGTACATAGCAAAAAAAACAAACAAAAATTTTTTTTTTTTTTTTTTTTTAAAGCAACATATGTACATGTATACAATTATACACAAAATATTACTATTGTACGATTAGTAAGTAGCTCATATTTTATTATTTTTATTTTTATTTTTTTTTGGGAGTTTTATGTATGAATATATATATGACCTTATATAGCTATATATGTTTATACTTATATAAAACATATTGGATCAAAAAAAATAAGGATAAATGCGTATACTATATTATATATAATATATATCAAAATATATGAAAAAAAAATAGGGAATTAAAAAAAAAAAAAAAAAAATCCCAATTTTTTAATTTTAAAAAAATTAATTACAAAAAAAAAAAAAAAAAAAAAAAAAAAACTAAACAACGATTATTTATTCATTTTAACTTTTCATATTTTACTTGCTTTGGAGCACTTAAAAACAAAATTTTTTTATACTTCTACGTTTGTACAAATATATCTACATATATATATATTCTTATTTATATTATTTGAAAAACTTTGCAAAAATGGAAAAAAAAGAAGAAAATGTTATGAGGGAAATAAAAGTGAACAAATTAGTTCTAAATATTTGTGTTGGAGAGGTAAAAAAAAAAAGAGATGAAAACATGTAAATATATACATACAACCTGTATTAATAATAAATGTTTATGTTAATCATAAAATTATATACGTATGTACATACATACATACATATCTGTGGTGATACGTTTCAAATGTTATAAAAATTACATATTGCTTTATTTTTATCCGTTTTTTATTCATTCATTCATTTATTTTACTTTTTTTTTTTATTTACGTAATATCTACTTATTTGTCCGTTTTTTTTTTTTTTTTTTTTTTTTTTTTATTTGTCCTTTTTTTTTTTTTTTTTTTTTTTTTTTTTTTTTTTTTTTTTTTTTTTTTCCTTAGTCAGGTGATAGGCTAACAAGAGCAGCAAGAGTGTTAGAACAGTTAACAGAACAAAAACCCATTTTCGGAAAATGTAGATTTACAATTAGATCGTTTGGTGTCCGAAGAAATGAAAAAATATCTTGTTTCGTTACAATTAGAGGAAAAAAAGCATTAGAAATATTAGAAAAAGGATTAAAAGTAAAAGAGTATGAATTAAGAAGAAAGAATTTTTCAGAGACTGGTAATTTTGGATTTGGTATACAAGAACATATCGACTTAGGTATTAAATATGACCCATCCACTGGTATTTACGGTATGGATTTTTATGTACATTTGTCAAGACCAGGTTATAGAGTTTCACAAAGAAAAAGAAGAAGATCTACTATAGCCAAGACACATAAAGTTACAAGAGAAGATGCTATGAAATGGTTCCAGACAAAATTTGACGGTATACTTTTAAAATAAGTTTGGTACTATATTGTGTACCCATGTGACAACCTTTGTGGTAGTATAATATGTTCGATAGGATTTTGAAAAAAAATAAGTTGAAAGTTTTTTAAAATTAAAAAAAATGATATATTTATAAAAATTACGAAAAAAAAAAAAAAATAAATAAATAAACACTAATTAATCGTTAAGAAAAAATAAACGTTATAACATTTGTATATATATATATATATACATGCATACATTTTTGTACTCATGCATAATTCATCTATACCTTTTTAAGTAAAGACCAAAACATAATCTTACGAACATTTATTTCATAATTTCGACAATCAAACATAAAGACCTTTTTTTTTTTTTTTTTTTTTTTTTTTTTTTTTTTTTTTTTCGGAATTGAAGTATAAAATGTTTAATTTATATAATTTGAAAAAAAAAAAAAAAAATTCAATTTCAATTTATTGTAAACAATCATTATATGCCTACTTTTTATATAAACTAAAATATATTTAAAAATAATTGTATAATACAATAAAATGAAATATAAAAGAAAAAATTTATTTTTTTAAATTATATTATTCTAAGTAACAATTACTTTCGTTGTCGTTTTTTTTCTTTTGACAGCTTTCTACACTCTACATAATGAGTGTTTTTTTTTTTTTTTTTTTTTTTTTTTTTCTCTTCCATATAGCGTATAAATAAATATATATACAAATCGGACATATATATGAAAAAAGGGTAATTAGTTATACATATATGCATCCAATTATTTTTAATAACCCGCAAATGTTATAATGTTTATTGATAATTGTTTAAATACGTTTATTTATATATATATGTACAATATATTAACAAAAAGGTTAATTAAAAGTAACAGAAAAAAAAAAAAAAAAAAAAAAAAAAAAAACATAATAAAAACGACATAATTACAACATAATGATAGAAACATGTAAAAAAAAAAAAAAATACAAGCGAAAAAATTGTAAAACATATTATACACCGTTTTTTGCCTATAGTAAAGTAAAGTAATAGCTTTTGACGTTAAAAAAAAAAAAAACAGACGAACGGACGAATAGATGAGCAAAAGAAAGCACACACTTTTAGCTGTTTGGCTTTTTTTTAAATTTGCAAAATATAAAGAAATAAAATGTTTTTCATGAGCTCTTATAAATTATGTTGTTATTTTTATATTATTTTTTTTTTTCATTTTATATTGTTCCACACACATATGTATAAGTCCTACATATAACGTAATTGACATATTAATACATGTTGCATATGCTGTGTACGTAACATATATATATATACCATTTTACATATTTATTATTTTTTAAACATTTTATATATCAAATTAATTTATACTATTAAGTAAAAACGCGTCCAATCACTAGAATGGGTATAATCGTTAATTGTTTATTTCAATGAACGTTTAAGCCAAAAAAAAAAAAATAAAATAAAAAAAAAAAATAAAAAATAAAAAAAATAAATGAGATAAATAAAATAAATGAAACGAATAAAGCTATGTTCTAGTATAAGTGCAGGTAAATACAAATGTATATACATATATACACACATGTCTAATACAAATATTAATACAGATATATAAATATATATATATATATATACATACACTTCACATGTAATTATACACATTTGATTAGCTCACGTGCTTACACATATAATATATATATATATATATATATATATATGTATATAGTACTTATATTGTTAGATTGTCTACAGTAAAAAAAAAATAGTTATTACATTTAGAAAATTTACTGTTTATTATAACAAATTGTTTTAAAAACTTATTTCAAAAAAAAAAAAAAAAAAAAAAAAAAAAAGCTTAATTTTTTTTTTTTTTTTTTTTTTTCCTAGCGTACTTGATTCCTTCTTTTTGTTACCTCCTTTTTTTTTTTTACCTCATTTGTTTTACACGTTGTTGTCCCTTATTACTCCTTTTTTTTTTTTTTTTTTTTTTTTTTTTAATTTCGTGACATTAAAAATTATGTTTTTAATATTTATTTCTACTTACTTACAATTACCTACAATTACTTATACCATTCCTTGTGCTCATTTATGTTTATTTGTGCCTATTTAAGCTTATTTATGATGCCTTGTTTTATTGTTCTTTATTCTACTTATTTATTTTTACTTTATTTTATTATTTTTTTTTTAAATAATTTAACTGTTTTTAATTTAAACTATTTTAAATAACAGTAATATTATATATATATATATATATATATATTTTTTTTTTTTTTATATCTTCAAATTAACTTTTTTCTTTTTATGTAGACAATAACATCAATTTTTTTTTTTTTTCCTTCTTTATGTTCTTACTATTATCATATACTCTCCTACTTATTACACTACTACTACTACTACTCTCTCTTTTTTTTTTTTTTTATTTAAATAATGTTATAAAAAAAGTAAAATAATGCTATCATGCTTATTATATATAAATATATAATCCATTTTTGCTTATAGTGTTGTTTTTATTATTTATTTTTTTTTCACTTAACACATGTCTAATAGAATAGATATTATTATACATGTAATATACTGTGCTTATACATATAAACATATAATTTACTATTTATTTTTTACTTTTTGTACAATCATTTTTTTTATTCTCTTTTTTTAAACTTGAAGCTTATATCAAAACATTTCAAATATATTTTTTATTACACCCAAGTCAAGTTTGTAAACTTTTTTTAATAGTATATATATATATATGTCCATACTTTGTTAATGTTTAAAACATTCCTTTGTCGCTATATGTAATAAAACGCATAGCTATATAGACATATATATATATATACCTTCGTTATAGCTAAGTGTAAAATGTTTATTTCAAAAGAAAAGTAAAAAAAACAAACAAACACATGTACATGTATATATATAAACACATTAAAAAAAAAGCCTCGTTAATAAAAAAAAAAAAAGAAGAAAAAAAAAAAAAAGAACTATATTACCCCGTTCCGATCAAATTATAATGAATAACCTAGATGGCATTGAACAAGAAAAAAATAAATTAAAAAAGTCAAATGTATTAAACAATGAAACAAGTATAAAAAAAAAAGACAAAACGGATAAAAACACGAATGATAAAAAAAAAGAAATGAAAAATAAAAACAAACAAAATAATGAACGGAACAAAGTACCGGAGGAACAAACTATGAACTACTACAACCCTCAAAACGAGGTAACAAATGAATATAAAATGAAACTAACCAAACAATATATAAATAATTTTGAAAATATAATAAATGGTACTGATGAAAGGTTAGAGGGAAAATATAAAAAAAAAATAATAAATAAAATTGATTTATTAGGACAAGTTAAAAATTCATCAGAAGAAGAGAAGGAGGAGGAAAAAAAGGAGAAAGAAAAAGGAAGAGAAGAGGAAAGTAAAAAAGGAGAAACAAACGAAACGAACGAAATAAAAGAAATGAACGAAACAAATGGAACAGTCGAAAAAAACAATTCACAGAAAAGCGACGATTTAGAAATTGACTATAAACTTAAATTACCCACCCGCAATATAAATAATTTAAACATAAATGACTTTGGTAGTGACACCAGTGACAACTCAGGTAACGATAATAATAATAATAATAATAATAATAATAATAATAATAATAATAATAATAATAATAATAATGAAAATAATAATGAAAATAATAATGAAAATAATAATAATAATAATAATAATAATAATGAAAATAATAATGAAAATAATAATGAAAATAATAATGAAAATATTGGTGATCATAAAAAAAAGAAAAAAATTCTTTCTAAAAATATGAACGGGTCATACCATGATATAAAAATAGTTTCAAATATTGATAAATCAGAGTATTATAATGATAATATTTCTATACCTGAACAACAAATATTTAAAGAAAATGGGAACTTAAAATTTAAACAAAAAATAAATAAAAATAAAATGAATGAAAAAAAAAAACATAACCAAAGTATAAATGATTATGCTGAACCATATAATAATACATTAATTGAAAAATTTAAACAACAACGATTAAAAGCAAGACAAAAATATTGGACACCTTTATGTTTAATTATAACTTATTTAACTATATCGATTACATTTATAATCGTAGGAGTTATGTTTATTATTTTATCTACAACCAGAAAAGAATGTAAAATTCAATACAATGAACGCACAGAAAAAAATATTACATTAACAATTGATGAAAATTCATGTAAGGGTCCTAAGAGACCATTCAAAAGTAATTCCTATATTTTTTACGAGTTACATAATTTTTATCAAAACCATAAAAAATATCTTATGTCGAAATCGCATAATCAATTAATGGTAAGTAAATCAATTGGCTTCAAAAAAAAAAAAAAAAAAAAAAAAAAAAAAAAAAAAAAAAAAAAAAATTTATGTATATATTAATATAAGAACCGAACCATGTTTTTCTATTGCTATTTTATCATAACATTTTTCATATGCCACCTTTACCATATGTCACATAAGTACACAAAAACAGTAAAAACCGCTTGTTATTTTTTTTTATTTTTTTTTTTTTTCTTAGGGTAAAGTATATACTAATCCAAGTAGTGTGTCCTTATGTTACCCCTTAATAAATGACAAAGATGGAAAATTATTACATCCTTGTGGTTTAGTACCTAGAACTATATTTAACGATACATTTACTATATATAGTGATTCTGGTTTAACAAAGAAAATAGAAATTGACGAATCGAAAGAAGCAATAACATGGTTTAGCGATTATAATAAATTTAAAAATCCTTCTAACGAAGAAATAAAAAAATATGAAAACGAAGTCAATTTTTGGTTAATGAATGAACCATATAAAACACTTTTAAATATGAATGAAAGTAACGGAATTGGTGTTGAAAATTCTCATTTTATAGTATGGGTAAAAACAGCTGCATTACCAGAATTTCGTAAAAAATATGCAAGAATAAATACAGAAATAAAATTACCAATATATGTTAATATTACTAATGATTTTCCTGTTGAAAAATTTAATGGTAAAAAATATTTTGTAATCGCTGAGGGATCTAGTTTTATAAATGAAAAAACTCGATCTATTGGAATATTATATTTTTTCGTTGGCTTATTTTCTCTTCTTGTTGCTTTATGTCTTGTATATAATCAGATCAAGCACCCGAGAGTTATAGGTTATATATGACGTATAAATAAGTAATTTTTTTTTTTTTTTTTTTTTTTTGTATAAATACTACTTATATAATTATTCTATAAATACTACTTATATAATTATTCTATAAATACTACTTATATAATTATTCTATAAATACTACTTATATAAGTGGTGTATAAAAATGTACGTACCAAGTATTAAGAAACTAATTTAGATAGGGTAAAAAAAAAAAAAAAAAATAGACGTTTTTTTCATTTGCTCATCATATGTTACTTTACCTTCCCTTTTTTTAATCTTTGTTTTGTTAATTATCCCATAAGTTTGCTTCTCTTTGTGAAAATAAAAAAACGCTTTAATTAAAAAAAATATAGATACATGTGCGTTTAGCAACTAAACATGTATATGTCACTTAATATACAAAACACAAATTAATTGTACTTCTATCAATTTACAATAATTTTACACATAGTTATATATATATATATATATATATATATATACATTGTGATTTCGTGTATACATACATGTATGTATTTTTTTTTTTTTCATTTTTTTTTGTTTATATTTCCTTAAATTTTTTATTATATTAGTTCTGCGGTATCTTTGTGCTTATTTGTAAAAAAAAAAAAAAAATAATATACCCCAATTTTCTCAAACATGTTTTTTTCACTTTCATAATGTACATTATTTGATTATTACTTTTTTGTTTTTACGTTGTACTCTTTAAATATTTATTACATAAAGTATATTACGTATGCACACACACATATATATATATATATATATATATATATACACGTATAACAGATAACACTTTCATCGAACAACTGTGGAATAAAAATAATTTGTTACACAGAGTTTTAACATATAAATTTTATTTTAACAAATCGTCGTTTTTAAGCAATGTTCAAAAAAAAAAAAAAAAAAGTAGGAGTTGCAATAAAAAAGTAACTGAACATAACGAGAGGATCCTTCAAATGTTATTAAGAACAAAAAAATCCACATTATTTTTGGAGTATTAAAACGTTAGAATGGCATTTAAAAAAAAAATAAAAAAGGTCAGAAAAAAGATGATAATATACATATATTGTAGCACCTATAGCAACACTTATGGCAGCACCTACGACAGCATGTTTAATAAAAACGTAAGATTTTTTTTTTTTTTTTTTTTTATGTATAAGTATATGGAAATAATTTAGCTAAAGCCTCCTTCATACCAATAAATAATAAATAGAACTTTATTCTTAAATATCAAAATAAACTATATAAATAATATTTGTTTAATATAAGCTTAAAAACGTTTATTTTTTTTCTCTCCTTTTTTTTTTTTTTTTTTTTTTTTTTTTTTTTTTTACAAATACGAAGTTTTTATTTCCAATTTTTTTTTTTAACGTCAAGCTTTAATAACAAAATAACTTAATTATGTTATTTCGCCATTAGTTTATTTTTCCATTTATTTCGTTTTTTTATTTTAATTTTTTTTTCTCTCATTTGCCGTGTTCATGCTTAAAAAAAAATCTGTAGTTCGATTTACTACATTCGGAAAAGCATAAACATGTTAGCTTAAAAAAAAAAAAAAAAAAAAAAAAAAAAAGCAGACAAGCAAAGCAAATAAGCAAAGCAAAGATATATGTATACAAATGAGCTGAAAGAAATAAATATAAAAAAAAAATATGCCATTATTAAAAAAAAAAAAAAAAAAAAAAAAAAAAACTTTCAAGGTCTTCATTTTGTCTGGGGTTTGTTTAAATATATATGTACGTACTTATTTGTGTAAATATAAGGATAAGTATGTGTTAATAAATTTTACTAAAAACTGACCTAACTCTATGAAGAGCATATACATATACATATGTATATATACACATTTTAAACTAACTGCTGAAAAATATAGCGGGAAATTATAAAAAAATAGTGATGATAAAAAAAAAAAAAATTGTTTTTGTTTAGGCACTGTAAAATTTTTTTGTTTAGCCACTGCAATTTTTTTTTGTTTAGCCACTGCAATTTTTTTTTGTTTAGCCACTGCAATTTTTTTTTGTTTAGCCACTGCAAACGTTTTTTTGTCTAGCCACTGTAAATTTGTTTTTTTTTTTGTTTTTTGTTTTTTTTTTTTTTTTTTGTTTTTGTTTTTTGAATAATGAAATTGATTGTTGTAACTACACTTTTGTTTGTCTATATTTGTTCAAGCGCAACATGTAATTTAATCATCGACTCTTATATTTCTGACATTTTTATTAAAAACCTAAGAAATGTTATGTTTGTGTCCCCTACTAATGTTATGAATAAAAAATTATCAAAGTTAGAATGTTCGAGTAACGATGATTATACATGTCATAATATTAATATAAATGATATGATCAGTCAGAATAAAAATATTGTTATAATAACAGAAGGTCATATAACAAAAGATGAAGAAGAAGAAGAAGAAGAAGGAAGCGATGATAGTATGTATAATGAAAAAGATGATGAAGGGACATATACATATTTACATACAATTCCTTTTTATAATATATTATGGGATGAAATAGAGACAAATGATAATGAACATATATTGAAATCAGGAGATATAATAAACCCAAACGAGGAGAGTAATAAACTTAATGAAGGAGACATTAACAGTTATGTAGAAGAACAGTATAATAACATATATAAATATGTTTACTCCAAATGTTTCTCTTTTTTTCCAAATTTTTTTTCTTTTTTTTTTAGTAACAATAGCAATAACAATAACAATAACAATAACAATAGCAATAACAATAACAATAACAATAACAATAACAATAACAATAACAATAACAATAACAATAGCAATAACAATAACAATAACAATAACAATAACAATAGCAATAACAATAACAATAGCAATAGTAATAACAATAGTAATAACAATAAAAAAAAAATAGAGAACGACACATTATATAATCCTTATATTATTTATAATAAAAGAACAAGCATTTTAAACAATACAACTAATTTAATTGAAAATTATGACAATAATAAAAAAAAAAAAAAAAAAAAAGTAAATGGTTTATATTTAGCTGAACATATTGATGATTTAAAAAATAATAATTTTTTATTTCCTTTGTCATTAGCAATTAATGAAATAAATTTTAATACTATTTTTCAGCATGTATGGGATAATTCTCATTTTAATTATATTTTTTTAAAACCAAATTATATAACACCACCAGAACAAAATGGTACAGATATTGAGCGTATAAAAAGTGAAATACTAAATAAAAAAAAAAAAAATGAAGAGAATGACAACAAGGATAAAAACGTTTTTTATTCGATTGGTGTGATGGAAGACAGTACTACACCAGATGTTCCTATAACTGGGCAAACAAATTCTAACTTAAGTGATAAAACGAACACTAACCTAAGTGATAAAACGAACACTAACCTAAGTGATAAAACGAACACTAACCTAAGTGACCAAAGAAATACCAACAAAATCGAGAGCATAAAAAATAAATATATATCTAAATTAAAAAATTTATATGAATTAATATTTGATAATATAAAACCAAATAAGTTAATAACAAAAGAAGAGGAAAAGAAAATAAATAATGGAGAACCTATTGAATATATAAAATCTGATTTACAACAAAAAAAAATAAATATAAAAAAAAATAAATTTGAACAGAACAATAATTTAACAATAGATGAAAAAACAGATTTATTATTAAATCATATGTCAAAATCAGAAAATATTAATAATAATTTGAATTTTTTTTATAATACAAAATATACTCCATATTTAAGTAATATGTTTAATGATTTATTAAAAAAATTGGATATACCCGAAGTAAATAGTCTAGATAAAGTTTTATCGAATAATAAAAAATTGAATATAGGTATATGTACAAGAGAGGAAGTAATAGAAAGTAGTGACAATTCCAACTGGTCAAACTCACCATTGATAAAAAATAATTTAAAAAAAAATACACTACATAATACAGCTATATTAATATCAAAATTATTAAAACATAAAAAAAAAAAATATACCTTTGCTTGTGTTTTTTTTCAATCTATTGCAAATTCGGAATTGTACTTTTATTTGAGTAGTAACGGTAGTAACGGTAGTAGTAGTAACAGTAGTAACGGTAGTAGTAGTAACAGTAGTAACGGTAGTAACAGTAGTAACAGTAGTAACGGTAGTAACAGTAGTAACAGTAGTAACAGTAGTAACGGTAGTAACAGTAGTAACGGTAGTAACGGTAGTAACAGTAGTAACGGTAGTAACAGTAGTAGTAGTAACGGTAGTAACGGTAGTAACAGTAGTGGTAAGGTGGTAAATGACGAGAATACACGAACCAACGTAAAGGTAGACATAAATCCAATACGAATCTCCGATCACGTTTTATATCAAAAATGGAGTAAATATAATAATAAAAAATCAAAGTTAAACATGTTTTCAACAAACTTACTAAACAAAATAAAAGAATACAAAGGATATAGTTATAAAAAAAATGTATATAAATTACATACAGATTATAATGGTATTAGTAAATATATTCTTGCGACGCCTAAATATAATAAAAAACAATTTTTATTTTATTTTTTTGATATAAATGTATGTTATAACGAAAATTTTATTAATAAAAATATTTTTTTTAACTTTATGAATACAGGATTAAAAGCGGATGTTGTTTTAGTTGGGGGTTGGAAGTATGTCTTTGATAAAAATAGTAATATTATTTTACCAAACAATAATTTATGTGAAAAGAACAAAATTATGTGTAATTATTCAAAGGCATCTTATTATTGGAAATCACGCTATATTTCTAACAACTTATATAATTTATATAGTTGGGAAGATATGAATAAAAAACTTCTGTATGATTTTGATTATGAAGGATATAAAAATTATCACTTATTAAATAAACAGGATAAGATACCTGACCAAACTGTAAGAGGATATACATATTGGTTTGAACAAATTGTAAATCCAAAAATTGATTCATCTAAACGTTTTAAAAGATTGAAATTATTAAATTTTAATTATAATAAAATAAAAGAAGAAAAAAGTGAACATACGTATTTAATGCATAATAATGTTTCCAATGGTGGTAGTACCACCCCAACTAATAAAAATGGTCCAACTAATAAAAATGGTCCAACTAATAAAAATGGTCCAACTAATAAAAATGTTCCAACGAATAAAAATACTCCAACGAATAGTGACCTCTTGTTAGTATCAAACAGAGGATCCATAAAATTCGATACACCTGTAGTGCTAAACGAATTATACATAGGTTTACACCTTAATATAATGTATCAACATGAATGTAGAAAAAAAAAAAAGAAACACGATATGTTTATTAATTATAATGGTAATAGTAACAACACAGAACAGATAAACTTAACTAATTTTTTTTTGAATAATGACAAAACATGTAAAGATGATAACATACAAAGTGTATATATACATTTTGATTTTTATTTATATGATAATAAAAAATATGATATACAACTAGAAATAAAAAATGATACTATTGAAAATTTTACATTAACAGATCATATACCTTTTTACTATTTAAATGTAATAACACTTTTAAATAATAAGATAAATTATTATCGTATTAACAAAATAGAAATATCTTATGCTTTTTCATATTCACCTTCTTCTTTATTTACAAATATAAACAATATGAACAATCATACAAATATCACACATAGTTATGTTTTTAATTTTGACAATGGTATGTTTTATCGTACTAATCCAATATTCACTACTGTTGATAAAAATGCTTTTAATATGAACGTTCATGACGATATTCCTTTTTTTCTTTCAATTAAAAATATTATATTTAATCAAAGTCAAAAAGTATATAATTATATTCCTATTTTTTATACAAACAATACTAATTTTTTAAATGTATTAAGTAGAGTACCAAAAAATAATGTGATAAAAAGTAAGGAAAAAAGTAAAGAAAAAAGTAAGGTGGAGAAAAATACTGAGTATGTTTCTACTGAGGATAAAAAAAACACCAACATAAATATTTTTAATCATAGTAATAATAGTAATCCAAACGATTTGTCGAATAATTGGTCTGTACATTATAACATAAAAGATTTTTTAGAAAATTTGCATAAGAGTGGATCTACTGATGGTGGTGGAGGTGGGTCTAATGTTAAAAAAGAAACAGAAGAATATGAAAAAGAATCGTATGTATTTGAAATGACTGATAATAATAATAATAAATATATTACTTATGAACCATTTACTATCTTTAATTTGGTAAGTGAACAAATTTTTTTTCAGCATTTAATTATGTATACATGTACAAACAATAATTGTTTATATGATAATCCTAATAATATGGATAACTTTTCTTTTTTTTCTAACTTACAAAATAATAGTTATAATGAGAATAGTAAAAAATGGATGAACAAAAATGAGCAATATAATGAAAAACGTAATGACCATTACAATGGTGATGTGTTATATCCTTTCGAATTTAATGTAAATATTTTACCACTGAAGGAATATTTCCATAGTGATCATATAGAAAGAGGAAACTTGCAAATGAATAAAAACAACCAAAGTGGAGAAAAAAACGAACGAAACGAACAAAATAATATCATAGATGACTACTTTCAGTTTTTAAACACAAATATTTCGACCTATATTAAAAAAAATTATAAAAAAAAAACAATTACAGCATACAACATGCAACAAATGTACATCTCTGAATTTATTAATAAAAAATATATTATTCCACCATATATTAAAGGTATAATAATAAACACAGAAAAAAACAATGAAGTATTTTACTATGACACAACTAACAGTTTGTTTTATTCAAAACAAAAAATAAATGAACATATACATAATGATACTAGAAAAGCTTATTATTCTATTTATTTATTTACTGCTATGTTACCAATCGAGAGTGATATTCTTAATTTTAATTATTTAACCCAAAATAAGTTAACGTTAAAACAAGCGCAAAACGAAAAAACCAAAGTAATTTATAAGGATGTTACACTCTTAACGAAATATGATGAATTTTACAGAGACAGTTAACAATGTAAGTAGGCAATATAAGCAGAAAATGTAAGCAGAAAATGTAAGCAGAAAATATAAGCAGAAAATATAAGCAGAAAATATAAGCAGAAAATATAAGCAGAAAATGTAAGCAGAAAATGTAAGCAGAAAATATAAGCAGAAAATATAAGCAGAAAATATAAGCAGAAAATATAAGCAGAAAATATAAGCAGAAAATATAAGCAGAAAATGTAAGCAGAAAATGTAAGCAGAAAATGTAAGCAGACAAAGTTATGTCATTCACACAAGTAATTTTTTTTTTTTTTTTTTTTTTTTTTTTTTTTTTTTTTTTTTTTTTTGCTTTCTACGCCTACTTTTAAATAATGGGGACATCCGACGTGACATAAGCGGTTTACACTTATGACATAATTTTACATAACTCTGAAAAGTGGTAAAAAACAAGTAACATGGTCCAAAAGAACTAGACAAAATGGAAACAGTTTTATCAACCTATATATATATATATATATGCATGTATATGTTGATATATGCATGTATATGTTGGTATATGCATGTATATGTTGGTATATGCATGTATATGTTGATATGTACATATTTGGTGTTTTACTTTATTTTTTTTTTTTTTTTGTGCGTATGTTATACCATGTTATAGTTGCAAAAAGAAAAGCTACATATTTATCTTTTTTAGCCTTTTTTTTTTTTAAACATTATGTCTGAAATTTTTATCTTAATTATTTATACGCATTAGTGTATGAACATAACTTAATTTTATTAGAAATGTTATATAAAGTTAAAAAAAAAAAAAAAAAAAAAAAAAAAAAAAAAAAAAAAAAAAAAAAAAAAACAGATATACATACACGGGTGCAGAGAATAAACCCATCCAATCATCTCTGTTTCTTTTCACCGTTGAAATACTGATCTCTAGTTATAACATTGTTTTCATAGATAACATCATCACTCAACCAAACGTAGGTACCTATATAATTACTGTACAAACTATTCTTATGTGAATAAATATTTATATCCCAATCTGTTGGAAACATTGATCGCAATTCTTTGTATAACCTATGTTTGAAATTTATAAATTTTGTTGAACCACCTGATATATAGATTTGAGATAAAAAATATTTTTGTGTATTTTTTGGTAATAAGGATATACACCTAAATATAAGTTCTGTTATACTACAATGTTCAGTAGTTACATCTTTTGGATTAAATAAAACTTCAGGTATATTTATTCTTTCATTTGTTAAGTTAATTACACTTTTCTCATTTTCATCAATTCCATCAATTCCATCAATTCCATCACTTCTATAATTATTATTTATCAATATATTCACATTTTTATCATTATTGCATTTACAAAGTTCTTTAAAATCACATTCAGATTCTATATAGAAATTATCACTTACATTATCTATTTTAAAAGTATTAAATACATCATTTATTTCTCTTTTACTTGCATTGTTATAATCTAACAACTTGTATTTATATGTTAAATATGACACATTATTGGATGTATTATTTGTAGATGTATTATTTGTGGATGTATTATTTGTAGATGTATTATTTGTAGATGTATTATTTGTGAATGTATTATTTGTAGATGTATTATTTGTGGATGTATTATTTGTGGATGTATTATTTGTGGATGTATTATTTGTAGATGTATTATTTGTGGATGTATTATTTGTGGATATATTATTTGTGGATGTATTATTTGTGGATGTATTATTTGTGGATATATTATTTGTACATGTATTATCTCCATTTTTATCTTTTTTCATAGTTATACTTTCAGTAATAGTTTTTTTTTTGTTTAATGTGGTGGCTGTTTCAGTTTTAATTTTCGTTGCCTTTCCATATGTGTGTTTGTTACTGGAACTATCATTATAACGTCTGTTCCCATCTTGGAAGTTTGCCAAATCATTCCCAACTCCTTCAATGTTACTACTGCCACATTGTCCTTCTTCTTTTTTTTCCAAATAATTGGATTCTACATTTTTTGTTAACTTTTCTTGTTCTACTTGTTTTGGTTGTCCTATTGTTTTTGGTTGTCCTATTGTTTTTGGTTGTCCTACTGTTTTTGGTTGTCCTACTGTTTTTAGTTTTCCCTCTGCTGTTCCACCTTTCCAATTTCGTTCCATCTCCATCTCCGTTTTTATTTTTTTTTTTTTTTCTCTCTCTTGTTCCAACTCCTTCATTAATATTTCATTACGCATGTTAAGTTTTTGTTCTATTTTTCTTTTTTTCATTTCTTCAATTTTCTCTTTATGTTCTTTTAAATCTTTAACATAATTAAGTGAAACATAACAAGCACGTTCTTTTATATTTTCGATCAACAATTCATTATGTTCTAGATTGGAATATTTATATGAAAGAATATTTTTTAAATTTTTATTTAATAGTGAACCACATACATTAGTTCTAAGAATTGCATATTCTACAACTTTATATTCGATATATGGTAAAACATATGTGTGTGAATATCCAACATCTATATATAAAGCACAAGGATTCCGTAAAGATAAATTACAATTACCTTTTTTTATATTGTTATAATATTTATTAATATAATTATTGTTATAATTGTTTAAAAAACTATTTATATCTTTATTATTTGTATCATAGTAGTTTCGGTATAAATCAATTTTATCAGGTAACAAAAAATTCTTATCTTGAAACAAAAAATTTTGTCCTATATAATCATTTCGTCTAAGTGTGTTTTTTATTATAGAGTTAACGGTAGAAGAGATACAATCCTTACTGTTGGTTTCGGTACTTATATTATTATTTAATTTAAAAAAATTGTTAAAATAAAAATTTCTCCAATTTTCACCATTATATAATCTATTCATATATATATTATAAGTATATTTATTATAACAATTAATATTTTTTATATAAATATGTCTATTTCCTAATATATTATTTTTTATATTGTTATTAATTTGAATATTATCGTTTAATAAATTATTTGACTGAATATTCATCATATTATTTGTATCTCCATTTGATTGACAATTAAAATTATCGTCATGTGTTGTTATATCTGGTAATATAACACCCGTCACAATATAATTTTCACTTTTTATATTTTTTTCTCCCCCTTCTTCTCCCTTTTTTTCTCCCCCATTTTTTTCCCCATTTTCTTCCCCATTTTCTTCCCCATTTTCTTCCCCATTTTCTTTCCCTTTTTCGTTATACATGTACCTATTATTTTCGATCAACATAAACTGATCATCGCGCTTTTTGTCTAATTCGGGTTCTGTTCTTAATTGTAACTGCTGTAACTGCTGCAGCTTTTGTTGCTGTTGCTGTTGATTCAATTTCGCCATCCCTTTTTGAGTTTTGACAAAAAAATCACTCTGAATATCGGATTCTGAACTAATTTGATTATTCTTAAAAATAGGAGGGTTTAAAATATCATATTGTCCTAAATTTAAACCTAAAAAAGAGAATGGTAACATAGCTTGTGAAGCTACAACAACTATTTGTTCAAAATTAAAATACTCAAATAACAATTCAATAACACCATGTCTTATATAAGCAGGTGTTAAATATGATTCAGTAACACATAATGCCATGTCATTTACTTTTCCACCAATTGTACTTTTACAAGAAAATATTTTTTCCCAAATTTTTGTTTCTAATTCTAAATCAACCAATAATCCATCTGTATGAGGTCTATGACAAAAATATTCATTTATACCATAACAACTATCACTTATATGGAATATATTTTTTTTTCTTATTTGTCCTACACAATTAGGTAATACAAACTTAGGTTCTATGTTTTCAAATAGTAAATCAGTCAATTGTGAATAACTTGGTAATACTCCTCCCTTTATCAGCCCTCCACCATTATCTAATATAAGTTTGGGCATGTCTAAATTTATAGGAACTGACATTTTATAGGTTTTTTTTTATTATTTATACATGTGTGCGGTAAAAGGTAGGAGATAAGGAAGGAGTAAAAAAAAAAGGTAAACTTGTACAAACATATACACATACATAACATATATATATATATATATATATATATATATATATATGTTTGCTCAGATTTTTTTTTTTTTTTTTTTTTTTTTTTTTTGTACGCTTCGGTCGTTTTCTTTTGAAAGAGGATTGGGTCAAGAGCATCAAATAAAAAACGTGACTATGTTTATAAGTACCTATATTTATACGTTTAATAGTTTTACTTTTTTTTTTTTTTTTTTTAACGAGTTAACTAAACAAGTTATCATAAGAAAGTGTTAAAAAGAAAAATTACTACAAAAAAAAAAAAAAAAAAAATGTAACAAAAATGGAATAAATTTTATAAACCGCACTAACAAGTTTAGTCGCAAAAACAAATGCTAATCAAAAAGTTATAGATTCGTTTTTTCTTTTTTTACTTAACATTTTTAAAAAATGACACAACATAAGCCAAAGATAAAAAAAAAATAAAAAATAAAAAAAATAAAATAAATAAAATATTAATGACACACAATTGTTTTATACTTTCTCTTTTTTTTATTATTATTATTGTTATTGTTATAATTGTTATTACTGTTATTACTGCTATTATTGTTATTACTGCTATTATTGTTATTACTGCTATTATTGTTATTACTGCTATTATTGTTATTACTGCTATTATTGTTATTACTGCTATTATTGTTATTATTGTTGTTATTATTATTATTGTTTTTATTATTATTAT
>CABPSV020000246.1:0-14829 GCA_902459845.2 Hepatocystis sp. ex Piliocolobus tephrosceles
TTGCTATGTATGGTATATGTACACATAAAAATCTTTATTTTTACATATGTTTAGTATAATCACATAATTTAAGTGGAACGTGCATATGTGTGTATGATGAATATACTTATGTGTATATGTACACGCTATAAATATTTTATTGAAAGTATCAAACATGAGCGAACATATACTAATATGAAGCATAAATGAGCATGATAATATAAGGAATAAACGAACATGGTTAACCTTTTTAAAATTTAAAAAAAAAAAAAAAAACGTATAAATATGAAACAGGCTAAGAAATGGTTAAGAACTGGTTAAGAACATGTAAAGAACAGATTAAGAACAAGTACTGAACGAACAATGATCGAACCGTAAACATGTTCAACTAAATTTGAAAAATAAAAACATAAAATGGAATAATATATATATATATATATACGCATTAATGTGGGTAAAAAAAAAAAAAATTACTTGAATGAGAAAAGGCGTATATAAACAATTATATGTATGCGTTTTTATTTATGCGCGAATAAAAAAAATATATACAACTTTCTTCATCCATATTAACATTTTCATATAACTAGTGTATTCCTTGATTTGTACAAAAAAATTATTTTTTTTTTTTTTTTGGAAGTATATCAAAAAACATACGTACAAAATCAAAAAAGCAAAAATGAGAGGTGTTTAAAAAAAAAAAAAAAAAAAAAAAAAAAATGATCACTGGTAAAAACTAGTTACAATTAGTGTGTTAAGTTTTTGAAAAAAGAGTAAAAAAAAAAAAAAGTGTGTCATTGTAACAGGAAAAAATATCCAATTTTAACAATTATATATATATATATATATATATATGTACAGAATTTAACATTTTTGTTCAAATACGTTAATGTTGCATTTTTAACGGGTTTAATGTTTAATAGTGCTTCCGCTTATATGTTATACACGCTCATTCACATTAAGAGTCCAAACGTAAATAAAACAAAAAAAGCTGCAAAAAAAAAAAATAAAATAAAATAAAAAAATAGGAAAAAAAAAATTAAATTGGATAAAAAAAAATAAACTGGAAAAAAAAAAAAATAAACTGAAAAAAAAAAAAAACTGAAAAAAAAAAATAAACTGACAAAAAAAAAACTGACATAAAAAAAACTGACATAAAAAAAACTGACATAAAAAAAACTGACATAAAAAAAACTGACAAAAAAAAAAACTGATAAAAAAAAAACTGACATAAAAAAAACTGACATAAAAAAAACTGACATAAAAAAAACTGACAAAAAAAAAACTGATAAAAAAAAAACTGACATAAAAAAAACTGACAAAAAAAAAACTGACATAAAAAAAACTGACAAAATATAGTACAGACCATAGAGTGAAATACAAAGGGATGATAAGCACTAAAAAAAAAAAATGAATTTGTCAATAGATTCAGAGTTTGAAAGTAATTTTTTTATAAAGTCATTTTTTGAGTCATTATCTAACTTTGTAAGAAATGTTAAGATAGAAATAAAGGATGTGTTTGAACTACTTAATTACCCATGTGTTTACCAAAACTGTAAAAAAAAATTTAGTATTAATGAAAATGAGGATTACAAAAATGTATTAGAAACACATGTGATTAGCAAAAAAGATAAAAAAAATATTGAGAATTTCCGATTATATCAAAAAGAATTACAAACAATGTTAAAAAATATCAAACAATTTCATGAAAAATATAAATTAGATATCCCTTTATCATTTATTCTTGAAAATATTATAATATTACATTTAATTAATGAATATAAAATAAAAAATATTGTTGAAAAAATCAAAAATCATAATATTGCTATGCCTGTTTTAAATAGTGATTTACCCAACTACTTAATACAAGCAATAGATAAAGAAAAAGAAGAAAATAATGAATATAATGAATTTTATGAAAAAGTAAAAGAAGGAAATTCTTTATCAATTAATAATTATGCTGTTCAAAATATGTTAAAATATACAGACATAAAAATTAATTTATCAAAATTAAATATGTCTAATAATGAAAGATATGTTTTGGACGAGTTTAAATATACACCGGATAAGTATGTAAAAGAAACAAATGAATATATAACGACAAAAATAAAAGAACGGACTTATAGCGAAACAGAGAAAGATACAGGCGCTACTACAGCACATCAGATAAGTATGATAGATGCTACATATAAAACAAAAGAAAAATCATTAGAAGATTTATACAATATTAGTAATGACAACGAGAAACATACACCGAACAAAGTAAACACTAATAATAATAATAATATAATACATAAAACTGAAGAAGAAACAAATCCTATTGAAAATATTGGTTTATCAGAAGAGACATTAAAATTGCTCAACTTGTTACCAAAAAAAAGAAAAAATGATTAAACGTAAAATGGTCTTAATATTTATACGCATATATATATGTGATATATACATGTGTGATATATACATGTGTGATATATATATGTGTGATATATACATGTGTGATATAAATATAATTCGAATATATGCCTATAAGAATGGTTTAAAAAAATTCGAAATATTCATATCCACATAGTTGATGCTTTAAATGCATTTATTAAATTGTTTATTTCTATATAATACACAGTATTATGTATTGAGAGAATTATAAAAATTTTTTTTCTTTTTTTTTTGTATGTGGAAGTATTTAAAGATTTTAAATTTAAGCATTTGTGTTCATTTTGAAGAAATGACGTTTTTTTTTTTGTGTGTTTTTTCCCCTCTTTTTTCCTCTCTTTTATCTTCTTTTTTATAATTCGTTTAACTCGTTCAATTTTTAACCCATTTAATTTTTTGCGTTTTTTTTTTCTTTTTTTTTTTGCTTTTTTTTTGCCTTTTTTTTGCTTTTTTTTTGCTTTTTTTTTGCTTTTTTTTTTAATATTTCACAAATGTGTACAAAAAAATAATAAGCATAATTTGCATTTGTTTGAGAATAAACATTTTTGCGCATATATATATATATATATATATTTTTTTTTTATTTTATTTTATTTTTTTTTTTTTGAGAAAATTATGACTGCATATGTTATGTTAACAAAAAAGATATAACGCAGCAAAAGCAAATAAAATCGAAAAAAAAAAAATAAGGTGATATCGAGAAGCAGTAAAAAAATTACAACATAGTGACACAGCGAGATTTAAACATTAAAAATAATAAAAACTGTAAATATAATAAAAATTAACTGCTAGACATAATGTATTTAGATTTTGCTTTAAGTAACTGTTGTGACACAAATCAAAAAATTGCTTTCCTCATTATTAGCATATGTATTTTCATAAACACATTTTTATGGGGATATAAAATTTTGGAACCTTTTAAATTATTAACTGTTTTTTTACATGAATTTTCACATGCATCGGCATGTTGGTTGTCTGGGGGAAGTGTTAAGTCAATAGGTTTATTAAAAAAAAAAAAAAAAAAAAGATATATATATGTGAATAGTCATATATATACTATAAATAGCATCAGTTATGACTTTGTTACATTTGTATTTGTGTTGGTATTGGGATAGGTGTTTTCGTATGTGTATAAATACATATGTTTATACATTTTATTATTTATTTTTTTTTTTTTTTTATTTTTTTTTATGTTGTATGCAGAGGTAAATAAGAATCATGGGGGAACTACTGTTACATCCGGTGGTAACCCACATTTAATTTTACCGGCGGGGTATATTGGATCATGTTTTTATGGAATGTTTTTCATTTTGTCTGCTTATATAAACAAATATACTTTGTTAGTAAGTACGACATTTTTATGTTTTTTATTATTATTAGTTTTAGTAATATATGCGAATAGTTGGTTTTTAAGGGGTCTTTGTTTATTTTTTTTATCTGTTACTATATCTATATGGATAGTATGTGAACTGTATAAAGAAGATTTAAAATATCGTCCTTTACAAGCAATTATGATGTATATTGGGGTGTTAAATGAAATGTATAGTATGGTAGACATAGTAGACGATTTAATTTGTAGGTCCGAGCATGAATCTGATGCATATAAATATGCAGAATTGACGAGATGTAATTCAAAATTCTGTGGATGCTTATGGTTTTGTATTAATTTATGTTTTATAGTTTTAACTTTTTACTTGATTGGTTGTATACATGTAGACAAATTTTATTAATAAACTCTTTTTTTTTTTTTTTTTATATACATTTGTACTTGCATTTGTACTTGCATTTGCACCTGCATTTGTTTTTGCATTTGTACTTGGATTTGCATTTTTTTTTTTTACTAGTTTGGTATTTTTTAAAAATTAGTGTTGTTTAAATCCAATTATTTTTCTTTTTCTTTTTTTACTTATGTTATAATCTGATTTCTTAGTATTTTATAGTGTATATTTTATATTATTTGATTTGGAGTTTTTTTTTTTTTTACTATTTTATATCATGTAATTAAATAAAAACTTGTATATTTTTTATGCACAGTTGTTTTCATTTTACTTACCTGTGCTTGATTTTATTATATTTTTATAACAATTTTTAATAGTTTTTTGATTATCCCACATGTAACAAGAACAAAAAAAAAAAAAAAAAAAAAAAAAAAAAAAAAAAAAACAGAAACACAAAAACAGAAACACAAAAACAAAAACAAACATGTTTCACACGTTCTTAGTTTTTTATTTTTACGTTATAGTAGCAACGATTTTATATTAACAATATTTTTTTTCTTTTTATCAACATTTTAAAAAGTTAAACTTCTTTTAATTAAGTAACTTCGAGGAGGATAGTGTATAATAAAGAAAAATAAAATAAGGGAGAAAAAAAAAAAAAAAAAAAAAAGACATCAACCATGTAATATTTATAGGATAAATAAATGGGATAATGGTTTTGTATGTATATATGCATATATGTATACATGTATACGCGTAGGATGACCTTTTTTATTATAAACCCTAATCAACTGTTAATTTTTTAAGATTGACAAAAACTTTAGTTATAAACTATGGGAGTTAGTAATCGGTATGTACAAAAAAACCAAAAAAAAAAATTATGTTGTATTTTATTTATTTTTTAATACATGATAGTACATTTTAGCTTTTTATAGTGCTCCTTTGTATACGCAGCTTATTTTGAGTATCCAGCACATATGATATAATCACTGATAATATAATCGGTACCTGTAATGTAAGCAGTATACATGTTACTTTTTGTTTTGTCATTTTTTTAATTCAAATATTAATTTAAATTAATTGTTAATAGGGATTTATTTTTGCATTGCTTAGAAAAAAAATAAAAAAAAAAATAAACGCTTGATTGCTATACAATTTAAAAAAAAAAAAAAAAAAAAAAAAAAAAAAAAAAAATCTATGTTATAATTTTTATTATTTCACTATATGAAATTAAGTTTAGATAAATGTTTATTTAAATTTTAAGTTGCAGATGTATATGTATATGTATACGCATATATTAATTTTTTTTTTTTTTTTTTTTAACATGTATACATTTGTATATATATATATATATATATATTTACCAAATAGTGAGTATTTTTTTTGTAAATAATATAATTTTTTGCTTTTATTAATAGTTAAGATGTTTTACATTTTAAAATGCAAATAGGCATCTTTTTTTTTTTTTTTTTTTTTTTTGTTAATAGCACTTTTTTATTTAAATAGCATTTTTTTCTTTTTTTTTTGTTAACACGATTTTTTTATTAGAAAATTTGTTCATCACTTTTGTAACAACTTCATAGTTTTACCCTACAAATTTTATTCGTCAGTATCACAATAATAGGTGTGGTATAAGTACCATACAAGCGCTATTTATCATCCATAAGTGACTGAATTTGTTTTTTTATTTATTATTTTTTTTTTTTTTATTTTTTTTTTTTTTTGAATGTTACCACCGTAAAATGAAATACGGACAAGTAGTAGTAGGACCCGCAGGTAGCGGGAAAACAAATTATTGCAAATTAATGAAAGAGTTTATGAAATTAAAAAAAAGAAATTGTTATGTAGTTAATTTGGATAGTGCAAGTGAAGAGTATTATTATGAGAGAAAAAAAAAACCAATGAATATGACATCGAATATAGAAAAAGAATTAAATAATATTTATGATACTATTTATGATATAGATATAAGAAATTATATTGAAGTAAATAGTTTAATGGAAGAAGATATGCTTGGACCTAATTGTGCTTTGTTAAAAAGTGTTGAAATATTTTATGAACATTCAGAATTATTAATAGATGAATTAAATGATTACGATGATGATGATAGTTATTTTATTATTGATACTCCAGGACAAATTGAATTATATACACATACAGATTATTTTAAAAAAATATTAAATTTATTTATTGAACAAGATATAAGATTAATTGTTGTTTTTTTAATTGATATTTCTTTTATTAGTTCTAACACAAAATTATTATCAGCATATTTAACCAGTTTATCAACCATGCTTAATTTTGAATTACCACATATAAATATACTAACAAAATGTGATTTATTAATTAGTAAAAATTATTATAAAGAATTGGATAAATTTAAATATGATCATAATTTTTTTTACCAAAAAAAGTTATATAAAAAAATAAATAAAAAAATAAAAACAATAAAAAGTATACAAAGAAATAAAAACGAAAGCTATTCTTTACGCAGGGGTAGTACTAATAAAAGACATGGTACTGAAGAAAATGGTGACAGTGATGGTGACGGTGATGGTGACGGTGATGAATTTTTTAAAGAAATGGAATTTATAAATAATAATATAAATAATATGAATATATCTAATAAGAGTAACAGAAATAATAATAGTACTAATGGTTACACGAGTGATATTAATAAAAATTACAATAACGATAGTGATGAAGATAATAATGAGAAATCGTTTAAAAGTGAATATGTTTTATGTTCTGATATAGATAGTAAAAGCGTTTCCAGTAATTCATCCTTTAATTCTGCAGCTAGCCAAAATGGAAATAATTCAAATAGCGAACTGTCAGAACATAGCAGTAGTGATTCCTTTGGAGAGGCTGAAGAAAATATTTATAAAAAAAATTATGAAAAGTTAAATGATATATTAACTTTAGATCCTCATGACATTATTATAACGGCTAGTAAATGTATGTCAAAAAAGTATTATAGATTAAATGCAGCATTTGCTAATATTATAGAAGACTTTAATTTAATTTCTTTTTTACCCTTAAACATTTATGATGACGACAATGTTGATTTTATTATCAACTCAATAGATATTATCATACAGTACGGTGAAGATAAAGATGTAAACGACACTTATGATATGTAAAAGGAAAGCGCATCATATGTAAAAAAAAAAAAAAAAAAAAAAAAAAAAAAAAAAAAAAAAAAAAAAAAAAAAAATAAAAATAAAAATAAAAAAAAAAAAAAAAAATCATTTTGAGTTTACCAGTCTTTTTGAACTTGCTTTGGTATGTATATGTAAACAAATGTATGATAATAATATAAACTATAGTGAACACACACATTTATACTTAGACACAGTTTGAAAAACAAACTCTTTCAAATTTTATAATAATTTGTAAAAAAAAAAGCTCGTCTTAGTTTTTTTCTTTTTTTTTTTTTTTTCATAATATACGAAAAATAAATATATTCACTATTTTTTAAGCCGTTCAACTTTTACACATTAATATGTTTTTTTTTTTTTTTTTTTGCTTTTAATTTTTACATCATTATAAATGTCAAAAAAAAAAAAAGAGCTTCGTAAGGATATCTTGTTCTTTTTTTTTTTTTTTTTTTTGCTTTATCTGACTTTACTTTATTTTACACTATTACTATTATATATACTTTTTAAAAAGTTTTTGCATTATTTTTTGTACTAAGTTTATATATACAGCGAAATAATTTGTTTTTAATAAATTTGTGATTTATTTAGAAATATATGTGTACATTATATATGTATATATGTTTGAACACAACACCCAGCGGTGTTAGAAAAATGAAACGTACTGAGCGTTTATCAAACAATGGAATTAATATATACACATATATATATAAGTATTTTTTTTCCTTTTTTTTTTTTTTTATGTTATGTTGTTAGGTAAAAATATAACAATAAAAAATGCGAATAATAACAATAAAAAATGCGAATAATAACAATAAAAAATGTGAATGATAACAATAAAAAATGTGAATGATAACAATAAAAAATGCGAATTATAACAATAAAAAATGCGAATTATAACAATAAAAAATGCGAATTATAACAATAAAAAATGCGAATGATAACAACAACAAAAAAAAAAAAAAAAAAAAAAAAAAAAACTTTTTTCGTGTCTGAGCTAATTCAAATTAAATAAATAACTATTTTTTTTAAAAGTAATTCTTAGTGATGCATATTTATAGGCATGTTGTGGTCTTTACCTAGATACATGCTTACTAGTTAAAAAGAGCGTGTTTAAGTGTTATCGAAATTTTTCAAGTTCAATGTATTAATATTGTAAGGAAGAACACCTAATATGCTAACATATGTTTCTAATAAATGCTTTGTTACTTGTGCAAAGACTACATTGATATCTTCATAAAATTTTCCTTCTATATTAAGGACAATAATATTATTTTCTATTTTGATTAATTCTAATATACTATGCTCGGTAAAATAAAATGAATTTTTTTTTTTAAACTGTTCAATTTGTTCTTTTACTTCATCCAATCCTGGTAAGCAATTATATTTATTTCGGAATATATTTTTATTTATTGAGTTGTTAAAGAAATGTGTGTCTTTATTATAATTTTCATCATTTGTTTGATTTAATTTAGTTCTTGAAAGTTGTTTTTTTTTTAATATAAAATAATTTATATTATTTTTTTTTAAATTAATTCGGCTTCCTATGTAAAATGTATGGGCTTGGGAAACAAGTGAAGTCAAGGAATAACATTTTATCACGAATTTATAAAATAATAAGATTGAAAAAAAAAAAAAAAATATATTCAATTTCATTATAACACCTTTTAACTAGCGTTTTACTAATCGAATGGGAATATTTTTAAAGAGGCGCCACGTTTTTTTTTTTCTCTTTTTTTTGGATTACATTATATTTGGATTATATGATATATGAAGTCTAACACATTTCACTCATAATGCAACATGTCATTTTCTATCGTTTGGTATATAAAAATGAAAGTAACAAAACAAAATAAAAAAAAAAAAAAAAATAATAAAAAAAAAAAAAAAAAAAAAAAAAAAAAAAATGAAATGGAAAAAAAAATTTTAATTGTTAAGTTTTATTATACATTGCGAATCACATTCATATTGCATTTTTTTTTTTTTTTTTTTTTCTTTTACTCACTCATGAATTAACAAGCACAAAAGTATGTTCGTACACACGTATGTATACATGTACATTTTTTGCAACTCTTTTTATATTTTATACAAATTTTTATTGCATCCAGTATTTAAATGGTCAGAAGGAGTACCTTTCTTTGGCATTTTTCTCATATTTTTTTTAATAAGTAAATATTCTTTTTCCAACTGATAGTAATCCTGTATATTTTAACATATGTACGTGCATGTATGTATGTATGTATATGTAAAAAAAAAAAAAACAAAAAAAAAAAAAAACAATGTTATTTATGATAACAAAGACTAGATATATATATATTCATACGATATTCTAAGCAAACGCGCAAATGTGTACGTATGTATATTTTTCGCTGACTTGTTGTAGCGACTGGTACTTCTTTTTTAAATTGCACAGGGCGAAGCTGTCACTATTAATTATATCTTTAAGATCCTCCTGTAGAGTATTAAAAGGGGGAAGAATGTACGTATATATATATATATATACATATACATATATATGTGTATATGTATGCATGTATGTGTGTATGTATATACATGGATATAATATTAAAATATAAAACATATAGATACACAACACGACGTGATGTCTATCACTAGAGTACATCGTGTTATTTCATATATAGATATATACATACACACGCACATATATATACCTTGTTTTTTTTAATTTGATTTTCGTTTTCTATAATTAGTTCTTTAATTTTGTTTTCAAATCGAATCTTTTCTTTTTCGTGTTCTTGATTAGTTTCGTTTATAAGGCTGGTCAAATTGTTAATTTCCTTACTAGAAAAAAAAAAAAAAAAAAAAAAAATCATATGATAATTTGCAAAATATACAAATACGATACATATGTGCTAATGTATATATTTATATTTTTGTTTGGCTTTTTCTCCTTACTCTTTTGCACTTATATTTAAATCTTTTTCTACATTTATCCTTTCTAGTTCCAACAATTTATTTATATTTTCTCTCTTTTAGTTAACATACATGCAACAAAGAAGTAATTAAATTAATACATAAAATTGTTTGATTCGATAAATGGCTAGACTTATCATTAAGTTGGTTATTTAATCGTAGTGAACAAAAAACAACAACAATAGCAGAAACAGGAACGAAAAAAAAAAAAAAAAAAAAAAAAAAAAAATTATATGTAACAAAGTTAGTTATGTATAATAATATGTAAATAAGCAGTAATTATTTTTATTGAATATTATTTGTTTTTACTATATGTTTTTCGTATGATTCTATTTCTTTTTGTTCCTTCGCTTTCATTATTTTTATTTTTTCTTCCATGTTTAATTTTTCTATTGTAAATGTGGGTACATATATATAATGTGTATGTAATGTGTATGTAATGTATAAGTAATGTATAAGTAATGTGTATGTAATGTATAAGTAATGTATTTATATAAAAAAAAAAAAAAAAATAGTATACACAAGTAACTACTTATGTGCAAATTATATTTGTATAACTATATATTTTTTTGTCTATTTTCTAAAACCTTGATCTCTTTCCCTTTTAAGTATTTCTATCTTTTCCCTAAATTCCTCATTCTGTCTCTTTGCAATTTCATAACTAAAAAATGTCACAAATTAAAAGGAAAAAAAAAAAAAAAAAAAAAAAAAAAAAGGGAATAACAACTTATAACAATGAATAGAAATAAAAAGAATGATTTATACGCAATCATTTACTTAATTTTATAATATTCACAACATGTATGTGCGTACTAAAATATTAATACAAGTACATGGAAAACGCCTTATCATTTGTTTATATGTACGCATAAAACGGTTTAACGTTTTATATGTTTTATTGTTGTTGTTGTTGTTGTTGTTGTTGTTGTTGTTGTTGTTGTTGTTGTTGTTCTGCTGTTTTTTTTTTTTTTTTTTTACAGTTCTAAATAATTTTGCTTTTGAACTAATTCATCCGTGTGCTCTGAAATAATAGTCGACATTTCCAAGTTACCTGTACGTTCATGACACAAATGTAAACATATATATATATATATATATATATATATAGATTAGTATGTGTATGCGTTTTTTTTTTTTTTTTACTGCAAGAAAAGAAAAAATATATAGTATATATTTTCATTTAGTATAGTTCTATTTTTATACTTTTTTTTTCTTGTTCATATTTTTCTTTTATTTCTTGTAAACTCTTAATTGTTTCATTAAGCTTTAACTCTCCCTTTTTTTTTTCGCTTAGCAGTTTTTCATATGACTGCTCTAAATGTGTACAACTTTTCATAAAATAGTCGACGTCGAAATTAGATATGTTGAGATATGTCATTGAAACGAGGGGTAAAATTAAGATAACATAAGGATATGGAAAAAATAAAATTAAATATACGTTACAAATGTCTACAATTAAATAAAAAAAAAAAAAAAAATAGTAGTTATTTTTTTTTTTTATAAATTATTTTTACTTTAATGAAAATATACAAAATGAGTTGATTATTATAAATGTATTTAATTTTTTTTTTTTTTTTTTTTTTTTTTTTTTGAAAATGTGTATAGACATTTTATGTGCATAAATTTGTTTATTTATGTACACGTTGATGTTGTTGTTTTTTTTTTTTTTTTGAAAATGCATTCACGATGTTTATATCTACTTATGAGTATAAATACGTTTATTTATGAATAAGTTTATGTTGTTGTTGTTGTTGTTTTTTTTTTTTTTTTATAAAATTATTTTTACTTTAACAAAAATATATAAAATGAATTGATTATTATAAATGTATTTAATTTAATTTAATTTAATTTAATTTAATTTAATTTCATTTTTTTTTTTTTTTAAATGTGTTATATAAGATGACATTAATGTATGTAAGTTCGCTTGTTTATGATTAAGTCTATATATATATATATATATATATATTTTTAAAAGCAAAACGTAGCCTTGCGTTTAAATGAGAATAGACAACATAGATTTACATATATATCTACATGTATGTATATCTACATGTATGTATGTATATATATACCAAACACGAAACACATGAACATAATACGAACGTATAAAATTAATAAAAATTTAATAAAAAGAATGTTGTAATAAAAAAAGTGTACACGTGTGTTTATTGTGCACATTGAACCAAATGCATATTTGTGTGAGTAAAAAAAAAAAAAAAAAGATCACTTTTTTTCAGGTCGCATTGTAGGGAATAATATAACGTCTTTAATTGAATTTTTATTTGTTAAAAACATAGCTATCCTATCTATACCTAATCCTAAACCACCAGTTGGTGGTAAACCATATTCTAAGGAGGTACAATAAGCATCATCACATTGAAAAGCTTCCATATCGCCCATATCTTTATCTTTCTGTTGAAATGAAAAAGTTTCTTTTTGATGAAATGGATCATTTAACTCAGTATATGCATTTAATACTTCTTTACCACATATAAACATTTCTAATCTTTCTGTTAATCCTGATTTTTTTCTATGAAATTTGGCAAGAGGACACATAATTTGTGGATGTTCAATAATAAAAAAAGGTTTATTAATATATAAATTTTCAATAAAATGTGAAGCTAATTGATCTAATATTTTTGCTGCAGTAGGTGGATTTGGCATTTCTATTTTATTTTCTTTTATTATTTTAATCATTTTTTCAACAGTTTCAGGTGAATCAAATGGTTCTTCTAATTTTGTATTAGTCAATTTTTCTAACTCTTCTATTAATGAAACTCTAGGATACGGAGGAGTAAAATCTATTTCAATTGGGTCTTTATCCATTCCATCTTTATTATAAGAAATAGTATAAGTACCAAATATATGGTATACTAATTGAGAAAAAAAATCTTCTGACCATTTAATTAAATCAAAGAAATCAGCATATGCCCAATAAAATTCACAAGAAGTAAATTCTGGATTATGTGTATTATCAATCCCTTCATTTCTGAAAACTTTACCAATTTCATATACTTTATCTAAACCTCCAACAATTAACATTTTTAATGGTAACTCTGTTGCTATTCTTAAATATAAATTTAAATCCAAATCATTGTGGTGCGTGATAAATGGTTTAGCACTAGCTCCACCTGCAACTATATTCATAGTTGGTGTTTCTACTTCTAAGAAACCTTGTTCATTTAAAAAATTTCTTAAAAAATTAATTATTTTAGTTCGAGTAATAAATGTATTTCTTGTTGATTCGTTTATAAGTAAGTCAAGATATCTTTGTCTATATCTAATCTCTGTATCTTTTAATCCATATTTCATGGGTAACATGTGTAAACACGATGATAAAACAATAGCTTCTTTAGGAAAAATGCTTAACTCTCCTTTTTTACTTTTACCTGGAAAACCAGTTAAACCTACTATATCACCTCTTTTTATTTTATCATATGTTTCAATAAAATCAGATTTGTTATGATCGTGAAAAGTATAATTAGCCAAAACTTGAATTTTTCCACCATCTCCTACAATATCAAAAAAACGTAACTTATTACCAGATGCTGATACTCTCATTATTCTTCCTGTTAGTTTTGTTATTACTGTTTCTAAGTGTTCTCCATTTTCTAAATCTTTATATGTTTTAATAAACTCAGGTATTGTTATTGTTCTTTCGAATTTGTGAGGATATGGGTTAATGCCTTTTTTTTTTTGTTCCAAAATATATTTCGATCGGTTTTCGTAGTACAGTCTTGGATCGACTTCAATTTCTTCTTCTTTTTTATCATCTCTGCGAAACAAGTGGGTGTAGTAGTGGTACATATATTAGTGTGCACGTACATATGTACATGTTGTGCCATTAGGGCGGATACACTAATACATGTACTTTATTTTTTTTTTTTTTTTGATGTTATTTTTATTTTATTTTATTTTTTTTTTTTTTATTTTATTTATTATTTATTTTTTTTTTTTTTTTTATTTTATTTTTTTACAATAGGTCTGTTGAGTTAAAACCCAAATGACACAATCCCGATGTAATGTGTACACAGAAGTACAAATTTGATAAATCGAGTATTCATATATACATATATGTATACAGATATGTATATATTATGTACAGTTGTGATACTTTTCAAGTTATAAAAATTTTAATATTACTTTGCTTGACGAGGCTTATTTTTCGATGCATTTACAACAACGCTCTCCCGTTTCTCAGTCATTGTGGAAAAAAAAATATTGACGTTTGTTTTTAAAAATGTTTTTCGTAAAATGTTGGAAGCGCGAAAACAACTGTTAATACAAAAATGCTTATAAAATAATTTAGGATGTACTAAAGCACGCGAACAAGTGTTAAACATGTGAAAAAATGAAACATATATTTAAATAAATAAATAAATAAGTAAATAAGTAAATAAGTAAATAAGTAAATAAGTAAATAAGTAAATAAGTAAATAAGTAAATAAGTAAATAAGTAAATAAGTAAATAAGTAAATAAGTAAATAAGTAAATAAGTAAATAAGTAAATAAGTAAATAAGTAAATAAGTAAATAAGTAAATAAGTAAATAAGTAAATAAGTAAATAAGTAAATAAGTAAATAAGTAAATAAGTAAATAAGTAAATAAGTAAATAA